>JARHVA010000199.1:142500-337500 GCA_037957365.1 Torreya grandis
GGTCATAAAATAAATATATTATCAATAAAATACATACTCAAACTATCTAAAACAAATAATGAATATAAAGTATGCTAAACTATTATGGTGTGTGCATGGATTTCTAGTCTTTCCCTTTATCATCCTAAAACATTTCTATCTACACCACCCTATCTGATGATACACTCCCTTCATCAGACTCTAAGAGATGCATCTATCATGCATCCACTTCATAATGATGAATGTAGTTAGCTTGAAACATATAAAATCCATAAAATATTGTTGTAATAAACTAAACATGATCATCATGTACACAATATAAAAGTACAAATAACTCCATAGTTAATCAATCATGTAAATTAAGAATCATATAACCACCCATAATTCAACATATGAAATAAATCTTGATCAAAATAGTAGTTAATCAAATAATAGCCATAAAAATACCTAAATCAATAGGTTATTAGGTCTAGTGAGGAATTGGGATGTGACAAAGAGTAAGTTTCAAAACAAATTAATACCTAGTGAATGCAGCATTGAGTCCCTTAAATTCTTGAATAATATATTATAAATAAATCCTCCTAAGTAAAACACCTAAGAAATAAATTCCTATAAGATATGTAGAGTGTGAAGTATCGAAGACTAAAATGCATCAGAGGGATTCATCAAGTAAAATTACTAAACAAAATTGATGAATACCAAAACCATTCATAATAATTTGGGGAATGAAAGTTCTAAAGAAAATTTTCAAAGAATAATACCGAAGATAATTTTTCACTAAGTATTTCCACTAAATTATTTCATCAAAGAATATGAGTTGAACCTGCATATACATAAATTCTAAACATCATTAGTAGGTTAGTCCAAAAAGAAAAAAAGGTACATACATCCATATGTTTATCAAATAATAAAAATAGTTTAATAAATGAGGCCTTTTATGTTAGAGGACTTCCAAACTAGGAGTATAGGCCAATTCCCAAGGATATTGGGTCCTTATTTTGATAAAAAGAATGGGATTATGTTGGGTAAAACAAATGGCGACTCACAAGGGAAATACTCTTGAGTATTTAATAATGCAAAACTTATAGTTAACAACTCTTAGATAAAATATGAACTATCATACATAGGATAATTAAATTAGGTATATAAAAGAGATGCCCCTAAACCACATATAATGTACTTTCCTTTTCATTTACCTTAGATCTATGTGTGTTGGGGACTGCTTTCCTTTAATCCTTGTTATGAAAAATTTAGTAGAGAAGTGGGACAATTGTTGATTTCACTCTATTTTTTGAAAAAAGATTTAAAATTTAGGGATGCTCTAGTATTTTTAAGATGATAAATAAGCATCCATATCCCCAATAGAGGTACCATGGGTTTTTTCTCTTAATTTATCCTATATTATCTCATGATGTATGGTACATTGACCTTATTTCATCTTTTAAATCTCTTTGATCACCTTTGGATTTTTCATTTTAGGCCTATTAGATCATACTTTTGAGGATTATTTGATCCTTGATTGATGTATTTTCTTTTCAAGAACATTTTTTAGAAGAGGGAGAATAGAAACCATAATGAGCTATTATCTATTAAATAATAAGTTTACTAGATTGTCCATGTCAGTTGTACCCATATCAATGGTTATTTACTCAAACAAGTATTAATATCATAAGTGCATTTCATCCTGGTAAAGTTAAAAAAAGTTCTTAAAATTCATATGTAGTAATGAGAACAACCTCTAAATCCCTGATTAAATTATTTAGTGTTATCTTATTCACAATCCATCTTCCTAGTGTACACATAAATTCTAAAAATTTAAAATGCATGGGTGCAAGATCGTGTACATAACCAAATTAATGTACCTGTTCTTAGAATGTTTTTCCATAAGTTGATCCTTTGGATTTTAAAAATTTTATAGTAAGTAGCATGAGATGTTGGATACTTTATTTTTAGCATACTAGGAAAATTCAATCAATTTTTATAGGATAAGGGAAACGTCTAATCTAGAAATCAAGAAACTATTCTATAAAACACATTGCTAAAAACTATGAAAGCTAATCTAGGAAGTAAGGAAACTATTCTATGAAATATATAAAATCTATTCTAATAAAATAGTAAATATACCATAATCCTACTCTTACCATCAGCTTTAGTTTTTTTTAGGAACATTTATAGATGGTATAGTGATGTAATGCTTAAAAAATTATCCATTAACTGGATATGTCATCTCATTGCCTTACAAGTCTCTCAGATAGAAAGCATTATTACCTAGGATATCTAAAATTTGATAAGTTCCAATCCATAGTGGGATAAACTTTTCATGATGTCCTTTATTTTCATTATATTTGTCCCATAGAATCACTAGGTCCAATATTATAAATGCTTTGAATTTATCTCTCTTGTCAAGCCATATTTTCACTACATCTTAACATTTAGTAAAGTTATGGAAGGCTTCAATTCCTGAGTCTTTCATTTCTATTATGTCCAACAATTGAGATTTTAACTTCTAAATTTAATCCATGTATTATTTCATAAATTAATATATTGGAAACTTAAGCATAATTATGATAACATGTTATCTTCCATAGACTACTAAGGTGAGGCTTTGACTGCCTGCTTATATGTTATTCGAATAGTCCATAGTACATACTTCAATATAATGTGATAGTCTCTAAGTTTGTCTACTATATAATTAAAAATTACATAAATTAGGCTCTTATTTATCAATTTAGATAATCCATTTCCTTGTGGGTAATGGTTGGATGTTGACCTGAGACATTATAAGATGTTGACCCTAGAATTTATAGTTTATATCTCACTAAAACATGGCACCCATATTAATCAGGCCTAATGACATATTATTATATGCATAGGTACGCCACTTTTTGTTAAACATTATCTTCATTCTATCTTCTTATTCTACCAGCACCTAGTTATACCCTAAAATCCATCCAATAAATATAGAATTATTGAACCAATCACTATGTGGATGACTTCATTCAAGGAAGTAATAGATAATTATCTTTCTTAGAGGCTTCGCTTAAGTTTCAAAAATCAACATAAACAATGATATCTCCACTTTTCTTCCTAATTGGGACTAAATTGGCCACCCAAGTAGAATGTTAGATAGACAAAACTATTTACACTCAATAATTTCTCGAATTACATATAAATAATTTATTCTAAGATGGGGTTTACTCACCTTTGCCTCTACCTAAATGATTATGTTCCAACTTAAATAAAATTATATGGATGATGACCCTTAGGCTGAAAACCTTCAGGGCTTAATATGTCCATGAAATCATTTCTTTGTATTGAGTAAGAAAACTCTTCATTTTATGTCTTTGCTCTAGTGTATAATTGAGACCAATGTTGACATAACATGGGTTACACCCATATCCTAGATTTTATTTTTTATATTCAGATTCATTTTACTTTTGGTTGCATTTGTTGTTGATCTTGAGGATCTAAATTAAACATCCTTTCTAAGGAAATCATTCCAAGAGGGAGGTAGGTTTCCTTTAGTTTAATAACTCCTAATTCCTCTTGAAATAAACAACTAATTTAATTTCCATCAATGATTAGGGACTCAAACTATCCTAAGTTAATCAAAAAATGGATAATATTCTGGTCATCATCAAAAAATTTGAAAATTTTCATATTATCCATAACTGATGGATAAGGTACTAGCTCAATAGATAATCTTTATACCTTGTACTCACATAAGGGTGATAAGTTAGATGTTAAAGTAGCTAATAAATCACCATATTGAATCTATTATATAGTTATAAAAATTATGTTTAAAGCTTAAAAATATTCAATAAAATCCCATGCTCTAGTTTATAACTTTTCAAATATGAAAGGTTGCACTGGTATTTGTTTTTGAATTGATAGACTACCAACTCTAAATCACCATAACTCAATAGCTATTTGACAATATTTTTGAGATAAAAATGCAATCCCAATATTAATTTTTAATCCTATTATCTTTTATTGGTGCAAATGAACTTTAATTTATTATGTTATTGGGTATTTATTACCTTATGGGTCAACCAATTTGATGTTGATGCATGATCCTTGTATCTTGTAACATGATGTAGGGGTATCCTATAAGGACCCCAAGGTTGATTTATTTTTATATTAAGGTAGTCTATCAAGTTTCTAATAGGTTTTTTAGGTCTTAAGTAGTCCATATGTGGAGTCTAGATACTTTAAAGGTACATGAGATTTGAATTCTAGTTTTTCCAACCAAAAAACATTATTTAAATATTTGATTGTGTTAGGGAAATTTGTAAGAGGTTTTTAGATGTGATTAGATATATGATTATTATATAATGATTATGTTATGTTTATATGGGTTGATAAGAAACATAAAACCTGTGTTCATGTGATTTAAGCCATAAATCATTCAAATAACCATAAGAGGTAGTTTTTAAGAATGGATTGGAGGTTGCAAGAATCAATCAGGGTAGTTACCTTTGATATAAAGCATGTCATTTTGGATTATCAATTAGTATTAGATATGTATTTTATGAATAATTTTAATTAGACCCAAATAAATAATAAAATAATGATATCAAATGTTTAAGAAAATATTGGTAACCCTATTTTTTGGGTATACACAAATGTGATTGATAATCGTGTGCATTTGATAAGCTGATGTTTTGAAATCTAATGTTTGGAATATTTAATATCCATTTGGAAACCATTATTTTTAATAAATATTTAAATATATATGTTTAGGTATGCTTGTATTATAAAACTTTGAATAGATAAAGAAAGAAAGAACCCTTATTTTGTAGATTCCTCATATGGACCTGTGTTGGGTTGATAAAGATTATTATTTGCAACTGTATGTGTCTTGTTGATAATGAATTACTATGGTATTTATATCCTAACATATTTTAAATATAATTTATGTTTTTTTTTGAATATTTTATCCAAGTAATTAAAATAAAATACCTTATTTTAGAGTCTGAAGAGATAGGCCCCTGTTTATGTTGCTTTATTAGCTATAGACTGTGTAAATAATATTGGATGAATATACAAATTTTAAATAAAATTGCATGATGTTTTAATTATTTTTTATGTATTTTATTTCTTATATTTCAAGAAACAATAAAGAGATAATCATTTTCAAAATTGGTTCTATAAACCTTATTATTTTCCTATGTGTTTCAAGAATTATGCTATGGACTGTATGATTGTATAAGATAATTGAGGTTGAAATATATTTAAAACCATTATTAAACACTTGGGTAAGTATTTTTACTTAATTTCACATTGATATATCCTTTTTTTTGCATATATAATGGTGTGTGTTATCAAGTTATGACACAGGATTGAAGAAAATACATTTTCTTGCACAATCAACCATATTGCATTGTAAAACCTTGACATTGGATTGAAATGAGTAAAAAATTTCTTGGAATATTTATGTGAGATCAATAAAAATCCATATAATCTTTCAAAAAACTTTGAAACTCATTGAAATGTTCCCAAAAGAATTTTATTTGCTCTGAGGTTGAAACAGGGTCATATAAGCCCTAAACTAGGGTTTGGTGTGTAGGAGTTAAAACCATAAAAAAGGATAAAATTCTATATTATAACTATTTTCAAGGTTACTCAACTGAATAACATGTTTCTAGTAGGTGTACATACCTGTAAGTATGGTTTTGAGAAGATTTAGTGGATTAGGCCCAAAAGAGATCTAATTCTTTAGGCCTAAAGAGGGAAAGTGAACATAGGAGAAGACATAGACCAAAAAAATTTATATATAAGTGTATTTAAATATGGGGAATAAAAAATTGGCTTTGTAAACTCATAACTAATAATACCTTTTCCATACTATGCATTAATGCCTATAAAAGGGCTACTAAAGACTGACTTTAGTGTATGTAGAGTTGTGTGATTGGGTGAATTTACACTTAAAGTGACTTGTACTTTATGAAAAGAGTTTTAAAGGCCATAAAAAAATTGGAGAAGTTTTGAGACCATTGAATACAAATAGTGAAAGTGAAACTATTGAGTGACCATTAAGTAAAGTAACCAAATTCAAGTGTGAGTGTGTTGGAATAAGGCATAAAGTGAGAAAGATTGTGTATTATCTACATCATTTTTGGATTAGAGCTAGTAAATATTTTCAGTGGATTGTTAAAAATATTAAAATCATGTGTTTTGAGGTGTGTTGTATGATAGGGAACCAAGAACATTATTCTATGGAGAAAGTTAGCAAAGATGAATATTTGGTCTAGAATATGATAGACAAAGTGACACAATTGATTGCCCCATTGGTCATGAGGATCGAGGATATTAAGGATGATTTCAAGGAGAGATAAAAATGAGTAGTAATAAATATATAATAAGGATATGATAGTTAGTAAGGTCAAGTAGCACCTTTGCAACCAAGGATAAATGCGAGAGGAAATGAAGAGGTGTTTCAACAATGACCATGAATGTGTGTAGAAGTAGTTCAATAAGGAATGTGAGTACATCACCATGCATGTTAGATAAAATCATTTGTAAAAGATAAATTGATAAGATAATAAATTTCTATGAGACATAAACCAAGATATCATTTTCAAGGATAATGTTGGCAATGCCATAGATAGGGACATAGATCAACAAAGTGTCCATTGAGCATGTACATAAGTATGTACTAGTACAGTATAAGAGAAGTGAATGAAGAAAGAAGACAAGAAATAAATGGGTCTTTATTAATGAGTATAATCTTATTGTATCATAAAAATCAATTCAATGAGCTAGCTCAAAAAAGGAGCTTATTCAAAATTTGGTACAAATCAAAAGGTAAAGTTTGGAATTTAGTGATTGATGGAAGAATCACTAATAATATTATGTCTTTAGAGATGGTACATAAGTTGGGTTTTAAAATGATGATACATCCATAGTAATACAAGGTTTCATGGGTTTATATGGGACATCAAATCCTGGTATGTGAGAAAAGTTGGGTGGAGTTCCATATAAGAGTTTATAAAGATAAAGTCTTATGTGATGCCTATAGATGTTTATCATTTAATATTAGGAAGGCCATGGTAGTTTGATAGGAAATATATTCATTATGTTCAATATAATATATAAACCATAAATAAACATGGAGAGATACACATTATTGTCCCATTTAAGGGTAAATAAGAAAGAGAAAATGAGAGGATAATGATGATGACAACAAAGCAATATGGGAGTAAAGCCATGAAAAGTTTGGGTTTGGTCAAGGAACCACATAGAGAATAAAAGGTAAGTTGTCTTGAGATGGTTAGTATGAAGAGTTGTGAGTCCAAAAATATGAACATAAGATAGGATGAAAAAGAATGCAAGGTGACAACAGAGGTCATCAAGAGGTAGTAAGAGAGTAATATTCAAATCGAAGAAGACATAGCACCTATGAGAGTGCTTAAGAAATAAGTTAGACAAAACAAGAACGGAAGCCAAATAGAGGTCATCAAGAGGTAGTAAGAGAGTAATGTTCAAAAATAAGAAGACATATCACCTATGAGAGTGGTTAATAAATAAGTTAGCCAAAACAAGAAGGGAAGCCAAACCTATGAAAGAGATGACAACAAAATAGTAATAGACATTACAACTGATATGGATTAGAAGTGACTTTGGAATGAAACCAATTAAGATAAGAAGATGTATATTCAAGTCCCAAGGAATCATCCTAAGAAATATCCATGAAGGATCCAAAAGAATGCAAGGTGACAATAGAGGTCATCAAGAGGTAGTAGGAGAGTAATATTCAAAAAGAAGAAGACATAACACCTATGAGAGTGCTTAAGAAATAAGTTATCCAAAACAAGAAGGGAAGCCAAACCTATGAAAGAGATGAAAACAAAATAGTAATAGACATTACAGCTGATATGGATTAGAAGTGGCTTTGGAATGACACCAAGTAAGATAAGAAGCTAGCTATTGAAGTCCCCAAGGAAGCATCCCAAGAAAGAGCCATGAAGGATCCAAATTTTATTTCTAATATGTTGTTTTATGATGAAAGTATAGGTAAGAATAAAGAAACCATTAACCAAAGTTTGGAACAAGTTAAGGAAAAGGATAATATAGAGATGAATAAACAAACTAAGGTGATTGTGGAAGCCAAAGAAGTAATGGTAGATAAACTCAAATTCTTGAAGTAGAGTCTTGAATAATAAAATAATGTCAATGAGTTGGGCAATATGTAGTAGGCCCATGAAGAATAGTTACGTGATTCACACGAAAATCCTATAAGGGTTCCAAATCAAATAATTGAGATATGTAAAATTATCATATATCCCTTGCATATGTAGGATATATAAAGTAGTCATAGTGGTGTTACACAACAACAAACCAAGAGTCTACACAAACATGTGGCATGCAAGGACCAAGATGTTGTGCATAATGTGAAGTGGAAAAAATAAGAAGAATTTATGGAATAAGAAGACTTCATATTTTCTATAGGTGTTTCTCATGGAAATAAGGATAAGGTAGATTAGTTCATAGATGAGAAGAGTGGTATACACCTACAAGGCAAAACTAAGATAATAAAAACTATGTCTTTATTAATAATTTTGTTTCATGTGCAGGTATACTATTCAATAAATTAAAATAAATAATTCCTAATTATGGGGCCCAAGAACATGTTCACATCTATGAGAGTAAATTATAAGTATATATCTTCTATAATGAGGTTTATTGTAGTCAAATGGGAGTATACACTAAGTGAATCAACAAACACCTATGGTAAACATTTATTTTCATCTTGGTAGTATGATGAAAAGGTATCGTATAAGGACCCAAAAGTTGATTATTTTTTGTCTTAAGGTAGTCTATTAAGTTTCTAATAGATGTTAGAGGTCCTAAGTAGTCTTTATGAGGAGTCTAGATACTCTAAAGGTACATGATATTTGAATTATAGCTTTTCTTGCCAAAAAACATTATTTGAATATTTGAATGTTTGGGGAAAGTTGTAAGAGATTTTTGGATGTGATTATCTATATAATGCTTATCTAATTATTATTTTATATCTGTAGTGGTTGATATGAAACATAAAAAATTCGATCAAATTCTTTAAGTCATAAATCATTTGAATAACCGTAGGAGGTAGTTTTCAAGAATGGATTGAAGGTTATAAGAATCAATTAGGGTAGTTACCTTTGATATAAAGCATGTAATTTTGGACTCTTAGTTATTATTGGATATTTATTTGATAAATAATGGGAATTATACACAAATAAATAATTAAATAATGATCTCAAATGTTAAATAAAAGACTAATAACCCTAATTTCTAGGTATACACAATTGTGATTGATAATTGTGTACATTTGATAAGCTAATTTTTGAAATCTAAGGTTTGGAATATTTAATAGAATTTTTTAAACCATTATTGTTAATACATTTTTAAGGATAGATGTTTAGGTATTCTTTTATTATCAAACTTAGAAGACATAAAGGAAGGATGAACCCCTATTTTACATATTCCTCATACAAACTCCTGTTAGGTTGATAAAGATTATTATTTGCAATTGTATGTGTCTTGTTGATAATGAATTACTATGTTAATTGTATCCTAACATGATTTTAATATAGTTTATGTCTTTTTTTTGTGAATATTTTCTCCAAATAGTAAGAAAAAGAGACCTTGTTCTAGAGTTTGCAGAGACATATCCATGTCTATGTTGTTTGGTTGGATATATACTATGTAAACAATATTGGATGAAAATATGAATTTTAAATCCAATTAAATTATTTTTTAATTATTTTTTATGTATTTTAGTTATTATATTTCAATAAAAAATAAGGATATTATGATTTTGAAAACTAGTTCTATAAACCTTGTTATTTTCCTATGTGTTTCAAGAATTATGTTATGGACTATATGGTTGTATACGGTAATTAAGGTTGAAATAAATTTATAAATATTATTTAACACTTGGGTAAGTTTTTTGACTTAATTTTATGTTTTTATAGCCTTTTTATTTTCATAGAGAATGGTGTGTGTTGTCAAGTTATGACACAGGCCTAAAGAACTACATTTTCTTGCAAAGTCAACCATATTGCATTGTAAAACCTTGATGGTGGATTGAAATGAGGAAACTAAGGATTGGAGGAGTTATGTGAGATCAATAAAAATCCATATAATCTTTCACATAACTTTTAAACTCATTTAAATGTTCCCAGAATAATTTTATTTGCTCTCAAGCTGAAATAGTATCATATAAGCCCTAAACTAGGGTTTGGTGTGTAGAAGGAGTTAGAACCTTAAAAAAAGGATAAAAATATTTATTATAACTATTTTAAAAGTTAATCAATTTAATAACATGTTTTTAGTAGGTGCAAACCTGAAAGTATGGTTTTGAGAAGATTTAGTGGATTAGGCCTAAAAGAGACCTAATTCTTTAGGCCTAAAGAGGGAAAGTGAATGTAAGAGAAGAGATAGACCAAAAAAATTTATACACAAGTGTATTATGATATGGGTAATAATAAATTTTCTTATAAACTCATAATTAATTGTTCCTTTTTTGTACTATGCATTAATTCTTATAAAAGGGCTATTAAGGACTAACTTTAGTGTAGGCAGAGTTATGTAATTGGGTAAATTGACACTAGAAGGGACTTGTAATTTAGGAAAAGAGCTATAAAGGTCATAAAAAACTTGGAGAGGGTCTAATATCATTGAATATATATAGTGAAAGTGAAACTACTGAGTGACCATTAAATCAAGTAACCAAATTCAAGTGTGAGTGTGTTCGAATAAGGCATAGAATGAGAAAGATTGTGTATGATTTGCTTCACTCCATCGAAGTAGAGGGTCCACAACTAGGAAGATACATAGTATTATGGTTCTTACACTTCATTATATTTAGTGAAGGTATAATTCCAAAAGTTAGGATATTCATAAATTGTTTCTTCATTATTTATATTTTTATATAATTAGGTGCTTCATTCTTGGCTCTCGATCAATTTAAATTTGATTTGGAATACCTATCCATAATAACTAAATGTGAGATAAGTTTATCTTAGACTAGTATCTATTAAGGAGGAATCTGTGCCCTTTTAGGATATATACTATAATTTTTTTGCACTCATGGTTTAGATCCTACTTAGATTCACACATCATTTAGATCTCCTATTTTAGGGACCATGGTCTTATCCAATTATGAAACTATTCTCTTACATGGATTTGTGGTCAATCCTAATTCTTTTAAAATTAAATTAGGCATCACCATGGTTGACTATCTAGAATCAACTAAATAATTATGGATGTTCTTTCCAAATGCTTAGATAGTCAATAAAAAAGGGTGGAACTTCAAGCTTACTTTTATAGATGACATTAGTGTGAGAAGTCTTCGTCATCTCAACAACATTTTACCTATGATATAATTCCATAGGAGCTTATTTTATTTTATAATCTAGGATAATTTATGAAGATTAATTTTCTATTTAATATTCTTCATGTCTTCAACAATGTTGTACCCCACTTTTCCTTGCTCTTATTTATTCTGGAGCTATGCATTCCCTTTAGGGGGTGGATTATTGTCAACTCTTTAATTTAGTGGAGTATAAATGTTGTTTAGAAGAGTAGAAACTATGAAGGTATGATTATTATTTATGTTATAATTTCCCTTTTGGTATTACTATAAATCCTAATCTTCATCAAAGTTGTCTTCTATCTCATTTTTGTCTTCTTCTAGGAAGAAAGGCTCATGCATTTTGAATACCATTATTATATTTGAAGAGGAACCTTATGGATGGAAATATATTGGATTATTCATCAATTTTTTCATTATAATTTCTCTCTATAATATCTTAAACATTTCATATAAATCCACACATTCAAGTTCACCATATTGTGATGTATTATGGACTCTATAGGGCAGTATCGTTTGTACTATGTTGATCTTTAACAACGTGTTGGGATGTTACTCTACATTATTAGTAAGATTTTTTAAGGACCTATTGTATCTTTGAAACTTAATATTCTAATTATTATTCTATCCATTAGTGTTTCCCATATTCCTTTGCATATGCAAGAATTCATTGCTCAATTTTTGGACCATTCTTTAGATGGAATCCAATTCTACTTTGGTAGAGTCAATTCCTTGTACAACTTCAGCATTAGATTGAATTGAATGTTGATTTTATTGATGAATATTCATTTGTACCTATTTATTCATATAACCATAGTTTTTTCTGGGCATTTGATATATTATGGTGGTGTTTAGTGGTAATTAAACTTCTTACATAATTAGTTGTGGAACTACCTCCACAATCACTTCAATTGTCTCTCTTTCCTTGATAGTTTGTTATAACCCCACTACTTATAGTGGCACTTTGATCTATTATTTATGTTGTGCCTCCAAAGCATGTTATTTTATTACTTCTTAGTATTGTTACTTTTCCTTTATTTATTTTATGCTCTATATCTCATTGCACTATTTATTTCATATACTATTTTTCTTAGGAGTTTGTGTGTCCAACACCACCTCTTCAGTATCAATGAGAGTTTTATCTAATTGAGATGAAGAATAAATCTCAATAGACCCATTCATTATTTCATATAACACATGGCCCTTTTAGTGCCTTGATCTAGGCAAGTCCTCATGAATTAATAGTGTATTTCCTCCTAAAGATGTTGAAGCTACTATAGGCTATTGGATTATGGGTGTGAATTCCTCCTCTTCTTCTTTAGTAGTAGGTTTTTATCTCCATAGAGTTCAATGCTTCTACTAGAGAGACATTGGTAGGCTCTTGGCATGAGGATAAATCAGTTAAGTATGAAAGGAATTGCCAAATCCACTTTCTATAGTAATTTACTCTTGTAATTGTTGGAGTTTAGCTTCCTCACCCATAGTGTCAAAAATTATATACTATGTGTAAAGTAGAAATTCCACCAAGAAATGTTAGGCCACCTTTTTATAAATTTTTAATGTATGTACCAGTTTCTAAGATAAAAATTCATTTTCTCATTCTCTCATATTGATCATCAATGCCTATGAGTAGAATATTATAAACTTCTTGTTCATCAATTTAAATGTTTTTCCACTAACATTTTTTAGTGATCCAAGGAACACGGGGACCATATAACCATGTCTTCTAAATGTGAATCTTCCTTCTTGGAGGAGAAAGTTACATATGAATGATAATAAATTTATGATGTCCTTAGTCTAATGGTGTAGATGTCATTACAGAGGGTTATATAGTGTCCACAAGAATGGGAACATCATGTGGAATTATCTATAGTGGAATCACTCTACATGTGGTCATATTTTTTTGTTGTGATACTTCATTTTTTTCCATATGCATATCAATAAATAAAGATAAAGGCACAAATGGAGCCTTTGGGAGCTAATGAATTTGAATATAAATTCCCTATGAAATTTAAAAAACCACTTCATGTTAGCCTATAAATTACATCATAGGTAGTGGGATTCTTGGGTTACTAAGCACTAGTTCCATGAGTTCATCTGACATGCATTGAATAATTATGGATGTGTTATATAGCCACTTTTACTATGTTTCCAAATGACGTGATGAAATACAACATATATATAGTAATTAACTTCTATATTGACTATGCCTTTTGGAGACTTCCACTACATGAACATGAGCAAAAAAACCAAAAATTGATATTGAAAAGGTTGTCATGTAGATGCGATGAATTTTGTAATATTTACTATATGTTTTGCAATAAGAAATTCTAGTCAATTAAATTGTTCCTCCTTATGGATCATCTGATCCATAATATTGATGACCCTTTTTGTGGTCTCCTTCATGTCTTTTGTTTATTTCGAAAACCACATAATAATGCACTCTACTATAATGCAAACCACTTCATCTAAGATGTTGTCCAATGGAATTCTATAATTTCCTCAAGTATAATAATCCTTAATTTCAAGTAGAATTAGTGTATCTTTTGATTTGTAAGGTGTAAGAGAGTACCCTCATGCTGACATACTTGTATCCCTTTCTATCACAAATTCATTCACATAGATGGTGATGTATGTAGATAGATAGATTTTTTTGTCATTGAATCTTCCCAGTAAACGTACCATGATCTCACTCATGTGGCCAAACTTAGGTAATTGAATTGATCGCTCAACATCAATGTTGTAGAGCCTATGTGGTTGTGTAATTTCCAAGAGCTATGCATTCAGGGCTAATTCATGGAAAAACATTTTTATTCAATGCCCTTAATGCAAACATATGACTATGGATATGAAAATTTATCTTGGTGTATGTTTGCTCTAATCCCAATATCTTCTAGTTGTGCAATAGAGAACATTTTTATGAATTGCAGCTATCTAGATGCATCCATCTTGAAACATCTTCATTATGGCTAAACTAGGTTGAGGACAAGGAATACATAGTTATGTGAGAGACTTAGAGATAGAAGCACAAAATTTCTTTAAATTAGCTAAGTATGAAATACGGGATCAATTGGCAAGATGTGTTATATATAGGTCTTCACATACCCATTTCTATCCATTTGATTTAAATAAACCAAGCTATCTTGGGATCCTATTTTTAAAAAACAATGGTAATTAGATATTTGAATTTATGAGTTGGATCACTATTTATCAAGGTGGCATATTTTTTCAATAGATTGGTGGAATGATGTGACCCATGAAGTCTTTGAATTAATTATTCCTTTTCTTAATGTTGACTAGTATGGTTATTTAGGATATATGTCACTTATCTCACATAATTGGTTATTAAAAACCAACACTTAGCCATTATCCATCATCAAAGATCTTTAGCATACACAACTTTCTTGGACTTAATTATCTCTCAACATCACCCATGTTAACATTGGTGTTTATTACTTTCTCCTAATCATGAATAATGTATCCTACTTTTGGGTAACTTCTGCCAATTTATTTGCATGTACTATTGAAATACACACACAATATAAAAAATATCAAATCCAATCCACACAACATGAATGAAAATGAATCCTATAGTAAATTGGTGTGATTTAGCACTTATCCTTTCTTGGGTATGCAGATTATTAGTAGTAAAATTTGAGATTACTACCAGTCACCTTTACAAGAAAAATGGTACCTTATAAATCCCTTAAGACCAAAACTATTGGATGTGGTAACTAATGAATAATATATGGTCCCTTCCAATGGATTTTCAATTTTTGATGAAAAGGTTCAAAACTATCTATCATACAATAGGACTAGTTACTTTATCTAAAATTCTTTAGTACATAGATTATAATCATGTCAAGCTTTATGTCTATTCTTATGTACTTGTTATGTTCAGGTTGCTTTATGGTGGTCTTCATCCATTATATTTAGGTCCAATAACCTACTCATTAAAGATTATTGATCTCCTATACACATGATTATTATGATTCTCAAGCTAGGTAAAACATATTGTAAGGGCATTACTACTTCTAACCCATAGAATAATTTAAAGGGGTAATCCTTGAGGCACATTTATAGTGTGTGTGAGCTGACCATAAGACTATGGGAAGTATATCCTCCTAGTCATCTCACTAAACATCATAAACCTTCATAATCAACTTACACAATATTTTTTTTATAGCCTCCATTGACCATTCATCTGTGGGTGATAAGTTATAATTTTATGATACAATATGATAAATTCATCAGTGAGTATCTTTATGGTTTTATTCAAAAAGTGTGTACCTTTATCTCTTACCATGTTTATTGGACACCAAAACCTAGTGATTATGTTCTCATACAAGAACTATTATGACATTAATTTGCACCTTTAGAGAGAGTTCTTCATGATCTTTCTGGCTAAGGATTAATATTGGGATAACCCTAGGTGCAGGTAACCTATGATGGGGTTAAACATCAAGATAAGACTAGATTCCTCTTGATGGATAACCTAAATTAATTCTTTCATAGGGAAAAGTGGCAGAAAGGGGAAAAGGGATCCTAAGAAGGATAAAAAGTGATGCACCAAATAAAAATGGAAAACTCCCATAAGCTTGAACCCACACTAGATCTACAGATGATAATGTGAGCTCACACAACCTCATAATCTAGCTCATTGCATAAGTTTTTCATGGACTAGGCTTAGGTATAACACTAATCTAGACCTAAAATGTCTTGAGAACACCCTAAAGGAGGTTAAAAAAAGGACAATGGATGAGGAAGATTATCCTTCACTATGCCATCATGTACAACTCACTCAACATAGATCCAACATAAGAGATAGGTAAATAAAGTCTTTTATTGCATCAAGAGGTAGTTCTTACAAATGCTTGACAAGGTTTAGACTCATTAGGATGAGCATATTTTATAATATCTTAGAGATTCCCCTACTCTTCAAGATCAAAGAGTCCTTGTGAGAGTCTAAAATTTGAGAGAGATTATAAAAGGGAAAGAATAGGTAATATAGAGAAAGGGAGAATAGAGAAAGATCATGCATCAAGAAATCAATCAATGAGATGTCACCACCTTTATTAAAATCTCTACCACATTTTAATCCAATTAGGACTGATCCTTCATTGATAAATTATCCTTCATTTGCTCTAATGGTCTTCAAGTTCTTCTCATTACCTGAAAAATGCACTAGAAGATAAGAGTCTATTTTATAGATGATGAGTCATGATCTTTTTATGAAGAGAAACCCTTAGACACCTATAAATATATATTAAATGTTATATCTAATTCCCCAACTACCAGATGTCCATATTGTAAATTGATGCTATCTTCCACTTGAACTGCTTATGAGGATAAAATCCTCATATTTATAATCTGATAGAGCCATGCATATGTCTTCTTTGAGTGGCCATTTGTCAGAGCTATGACTATTTTTGATTATGAGACACTCTTGCATATCTTTTCTATATTTGGATCTGCTCCAACCTGAATATAGATTTACTATATATTTAAAACCAATCATATTTATTAGTTTTCCTATATCTATCATGCCAATGGAAAACCTACAGGCCACATAGCTTCCCTTTTGGACTATATTAGGTTTGAAAAAACCTATTTGACCTCTTAACCTTGTGGAATCTAAGGACTTTTTATCTTCATAGATATTCTTTAAAGAGCAATGATCATAATCGTGAAAAAAAACTACAACCCCAGAAAATGGGCCCCATAAGTTCTAAATCTTTAAACCATAGGTTGAGACTATGATTTAATGGAAATAAAACATCATCATAACCATCCTAACTATATGACTTCATGTTATGATTAAGGATGCTATACTAAACTCTAATGATGACATATGCCTTTTGAAACATTACTCTAGTTTAACCTAGGTCATATTCAACCTCCATTTAAAGTCCTTGGATTTTGACATTTAACAATGGCCATTGATCTCAATCTGGGATTCTAAAAATCTGCCACCTAGTAGCTCTTCATTCATTATCAACATTTTGACGTCATATTCATTTACCTCCATTCTTTCACCACATGGTAGATTCAAATTTTTCCTTAATATCCACCAACTTGTTAACCTCTCACTCATGTTAAATTTACTGTTTATGATTGCACATGTACTATTAATCATCTTACACTTATTGACTTTGTCAATTTCCACATGTCATTAGATCTACTTTGGTCACTTGACATCCTGACACTTGTTAGTCATGCATTTAATCTTAGGATACACTGACCTTTTAACTTGAGGCTCATTGTTGATATTTAACTATACATTTAAACACAAACTACAAATCTATTTGGGCCCACTGATACTATCCTCGCTTGCATGCCATTAGATTTGATCCAAGATTCTAATATATTGATACTTTTCAATCATTCATTCATCCTTATAACATTTTAATTTAAATTGATATTTTATGAGGCTTAAACTTGATATCTATGTGCACATCTCATTCTATTAGTTCATCTTTGAATGCTTATAGCTTGAGATAACAAGCTCATCAAGATACAAAATTTACAAATAATGTTCAAGGCATGAATAAATTCATGTCCATGTGATATTTTTTCTTGAGAGGTTTTATAAGCATACTTATACATGCATAACCAAGATAACCAATCCATTTTTCATGATGTGCCAGATGGTCTAGTCTCTCTAGACTTGTGCAATGACTTTCACAGCTCAAAATGATTTTTTGAGACATGTGAAACATACTTTATGTCTATGAAGGTCATGATCACCATGAAATTTTTTTCTCATCCTCTCTATCTAGGAAAAATCTTGGTGTGTGGTCTAAAATTGGCCAACATCTTTTATGACTCAATTGGGAAGCATGCTTGCTATGCTAGAGAACCCCAACCATTTCTATTAACTAATCCATTGGGCATGGATTCAAAAGTATGTATTCTTAGCTAACATGAAATGATGAAATGTTTCCCCTTTGGATAACTTCCTCTTGAATCAATAAGTACAAAAAGAAACAAAAAAATAAAGGCAACTACATATAGGCATTTAGAGGAAAGAAAAACAACCTCCTAAATAAATGTGCACATGAGCACTTAGAGAAAAGCATGAAATATAATCTAATATATACAATATTGTACAATAATTTAAAATCATCTCCCTCCTAGGTCAAATGTGAAACTTTTAATATCATTCACTTGTAACAAACCAAGATTAAAAATACATTAATTTAGAGGTACCATAGATGGTGAACCAAGCAACTTCAAGGCCAATCCTTTTGATGTGTTATCCAATGGATGAAATGTAACAAACCTATCTCCAATTTAAACATATTAGTCTAAGTATTCCAATTTTGATTCATGTTGGACTACATGAGTACTTGTTTGACATTTCTCATTAGTCTTAAGAAAGCCTTATATGAAGACTTCATTTAGGTTCTTGGGAATAACTACACTTATTTCACTTGATGGTTTAAAGAGACCATGTTCTTCTACCTTGTCCTTTTCAAATTAGGACTGATCATTCTTACTGAAGCATGCTCATAGTTTTTTGGAAGAAGGACATGTCTCTTAGCATCCTCAAATTCTTTGGTTATGGCATTGAACCACTAACATAACTTTTGAAGCTCTTCACTGGTATGATTCTCAAACCATATCACTTGAGCACTTGAGATGTCTCCTTCATCAACCTCACTCAATATTTCATCTTGTTTTTCAACTAAAAATGAGGGTTTATTTGACAATATAAGGTCTAAAATATCACACCTACTTTTCTCAAGCTCTGATTTACTTTCCTTTACCTCTAACATATCAGGGCTATCCTCAACTAACACCTCATCTTGAAGTGGACCAACCTCAGGACCCTAATTTTAATCATCTTAATCATATATGTAGAATGGACCTTCATTAGTCCATTCAAGGTCTAACCCATGTTAAAATTTAGGATTGTCTTCTTCAGAGTTAGAAAAATTAAGCTACTCCATTTCATTCGAGAAATCTGAGCACCAATTCTACCATTAATCTTCTAAATCAATTCAGATTCCATTGACATCCATAATAGGTTCATGAAGGTATTCCTCTTGCTTCTCATCAAACTCTTACAACTTGAAAGCTAAAACATGTTCCCTATGAAGTGGGTTTTCTATCATGATTTTATCATCATAGAAACTTGCATTATACTCTTATGGCTCACTTATGACTACAAGATCCTCATATATCCTTTATAAAATAGGTTGTTTCTCCAAAAGGGAGATGGTGGGAGGGAGAAGAATTTAACCTTGCTTGTAGATTAAGAGAGTGTCCTTCTAGCTAGGTACCTTGTAGGATCTCTTTGATGGCTCTTGAATTGGTTCTTGGACCTCCACAACCAACACCTCCTTCTTTATGCCCTTCTAAACTGATTTCCATGATTGGAAATGATTATGGAATATATATTTTTTCTTCCTTTTGAATGGTTATAGGAGAGGATGTGCTCACAAGTGAGGGCATGACATACCTAGGGTCAAATGTGTTGGAAAATATCCATGATGGAATGGATTCATGATCTTGAGTGGGAATGGGCATAGCAGTAGGAGAGGGAAAACTAATAGGATTAGGTTTAACATACTCTTTTTCCCACTACTAAAACACTTTTTCAATGGATAATACCGAGCCTTTCAATTCTTTCTTCTCAACCTATGGATAATCATCTTCTTCAATGGATGCCCACACATTCAGAAAATCTTGCAAGAAGATCCTTATCCCATCCATGGCATGAATGCAAAATTCTTGTCCAAGATTAACCCCCTCATTAATTTTCATGACTGTTCTTCCTTTGTCGAATATTGCCTCTCTAAGTTTTGATAAGGATGGACTTTTACAAGGTTGACCAAGAGGATGATCGAGAACTCTTGAAGGTTGAGCTTGAAGATCTTGGAGGGGAAAAGACACATAAGAAAAACCCAAATGAGCCTATTACTCTTCATAAGATATCAACACATTGTCTAATTTTATATCATGATTATCATCATTGTTATGTCCTTATTCCTACAATATGGCCATTTTTCACCTTCACAAACTGACCATCTATTCTTGACCAACTGAACATCACTCCTTGCCTCTTGTAAAATATGGATAGGGATGATTGGAGAAAATTCCAAACCCCTACCAATCTCCCTTGTCAACTCAATATAAACTGATAATGCTTGATTGACTCCTAATAAATATGTAACATGATAATTTTGGTATTGAGAAGGGGATTAGAAGACTTATTTGAATTCAAAGGAGGTTGACCTTGGTTATATACAGGGGTGGGAGGAGGATAAAGGCCATAATAAAGCTGATAGGTTATTTTAGGGCCACTTAGGGGAACACATAAACATTATTTTCTTGATACATGTGATGCTAAGGTAGAGAATAATCATACTAATCAAAATATGGTTGATTATACATACCAAATTACCATGATTAGGCATTTAGGCTACTTAAACCAGTTGATAGATGCTTGGAGTCACCATTGATGTTTGAACACTTACCTCTAAAGCTTAATTGGATGAAGAGAACACCAAAACTCTTTACCATTTAAAAATATAGTAAGTCCCACTAAGTGTGCTAAGAACTATTATGACATTAATCTAAACCCTTGGAGAGAGTTCTTTGGTTCCCTTCGACTAAGCCATAATATTGGGACAACCCTAGGTTATGGGTAACCTATGATGGGGTTGAACCTCTGGAGAAGTTTAGCATCCTCTTGATGGATAAACTAAAATAATGTTGTCATAGTGAAAATGGGTAAAAAGAGGAAAGAGGCTCTTAAAAAGGCTAAAAGGTGATACACCAATTGTTTTTAGAAAACTCCCACAATCTTTAACCTACATTAGATTTATATAAGACAATGCTAGCTCACATAACCTCACAATATAGCTCACTGCATAAGTGTTTCATGGATTAGGTTTATGTAGAACACTAATCCCAACCTAGAATAACTTGAAAACACCCTAAAGGAAGCTAGAAAGGAGGATAATGGATGAACAATATTATCCTTCACTATGTCATCATACCCAACTCACTCAAAATAGATCTAAGGTAAGAGATAGGTAAAAAAAAGTATTTTATTGCATCAAAAGGTAGTTTTTAAAAATTCTTGATAGGTTTTATCCTAATCAAGATGAACATATTTTTTAATATCTTAGAGAGTCCCATGCTCTTCAATATCGAAGAGTCCTTATGAAAGTCTAAAATTTGAGAGAGATTATAAAAGGGAAAAAATGGTTAATATAGAGAAAGTAAGAAGAGAGAAAGACCATGCATCAATAAATAAATCAATGACCTATCATCACCTTTATTGAATTCTCCACCACATTTTAATCTAATAAGAACTGATCCTTTATAGAAAAATTATCCTTCAGTTACTTCAATAGTCTTCAAGCTCTTCTCATTGGCTGAAAAAAGAGTCTATTTTGTATATGATAATTCATGATCTTGTTATGAAGAGAAACCCTTAGGTAACTTTGAATATATATTAAATGTTCTAGCTACTTTCCCCAACTACAAGATCTACATCTTTGAAATTGATTCTATCTTCCACTTGACCTACTTATGAGGACAAAATCCTCATATCTATAATCTAATATAACCATACTTATGTTTTCTTTGAGTGTCTATTTGTCAGAGCTATGACTATTTGGAAGATAAGACACTCTTTCATATCTTGTTTATAGTGGCATCTGCTCTAACCTAAATATATATTTACTATAGATTGAAAACCAATATTATTTATTGTTTTTCCTATAGCTATCATGTCAATGAAAAACCTATAGGCCACATAGCTTCCTTTTTGGACTATATTAGATTTGAACAAACCTATTCTACTTCTAAACCTTATGGAAGTCAAGGAATTATTATCTACATAGCTATTATTTAAATATAAATGATCACAATCATGAAATAATACTATGACCTTATAAAATGGGCTTTGTAAGTTCTAAATCTTCAAACTAGATGTCAAGATTATGCTTTAATGGTTACAGAACTTCATCATAACCATCCTACTTGTATGACCACATCTTATGCTTAAGGATGCTTGACTAAGTTCTAATGGTGACATATGCCTTTTGAAACATTATTCTAGTTTGACTTAAGTCATATTTGACCTCCATTTGAAGTCCTTGGCTTTTGACATTTAACAATGGCCATCAATCTCAATCTAGGCTTTTAAAAATGTACCACTTGGCATCTCGTCATTCATTCTTAGTAGTTTGATGTCATATTAATATTCCTCCATGATTTCACCATATGGAATATTTACATTTATCCCCATGATCCACTGACTTTTTGACCTTTGCCTCAACATTAGATCTACTTTGTATGATTGCACGCTCACCATTGATCAGCTTAGACCCAATGGATTTGTTAGTCATTACATGTCATTAGATATTATTTGGGAACCTAATATATTTAAACTTGTTAGACATTCATTTAATATTATGATATGTTTAAATTTTAACTTGAGGCTCATCATTTATCTTTAAGTATATGATTAAACATGCACCATAGATTTATTTAGGCCCATTAACACTGTCTTCACCTATACGATGTTATATTTGATCTAAGCTTATATGATCTTGAAAATTGTAAACCATACATTAATCCTTGGAATATTTAAATTCAAATATATATTTTATGAGGGTTAAACTTGACATCTTCATGCATATCTCATTCTATTAGTTCATCTTTGAATCCTTATATCTTGAGATAATAAGCTCATCAAGATACAAAATTTACATAGAATGTTCAAGGCATGATAAAATTCATGTCCATGTGATCTTTTGGAATGAGAGGCTTTATAATAATACTTATAAATTTCACAATAAAGCTTACTAGTCCACTTTTGTGTGATGTGCCATGATAGTATGGCCTCTCTAGACTTGTGTAAGAACATTTAAGGCTCAAAATGAGTTTTTGAGACTTGTAAAACCTGATTTATGTCCATGAAGGTCATGATCACCATGATATAATATACTTATCCTCTCTATCAAATTAAAATCTTGGTTTGTGGTCCAAAATCAGCCAATAATAACTTTATTGTATCCTTTGCACCATAGTTGGTTATCATAGCAGCTTCAACCCACTTGGTAAACTAGTTAGTTGTAGTGATTATATACCACTTATGACTATGATTTCTTGGAAAATTGATATTATTGATAAATTCAATCCCCTAATATTCAAAGGGTTACTACATAAACATTGGATTAAGTAGGATTTCATCCCATTGGTTTAGCTTTCCCATCCTTTGATAGACATCACACTACTATGTGATCTGGTGTGCATATTAAAATAAATAAATAAACAAACCATAAAATAATTTTCAAATCTTTTCTTTTAATACCATCTCCAGTGAAGTGACCTTCAAAGATGCCTTGATGTGCTTCCTCAAGTATTTGAGGTCATTCATGCTCAAGTGCTACTCTATGAAATGATTTGTCCTTACCTAAATAGTAAAATAATCCTATGATGATACTAAATAGGTCATTTGTAATCATCTAATTCTTCTTTCATTATATGTAATGTTCTAGGATTGTCCTCTATTCTAGAAACTATGCAATCTCCTCTAGTTGTTAAAGAATCATATTCACACAAAAAAGGTGTACATTAGGGGATTCACCATGAATTTATTTTAGTTCTATACCATTTTGGAGTTGACTCAAATGATTTGGTTTCACATTCTCTCAAATAGGTTTAACATTAATATATAAATAAAATCCTAGAAAAACATTAAACATCAATATATGTGGCCTCCAAACAATGTTTTATTCACCAAGTAGCATAGATCTTGATTATTGGTATATATCTAAAATGACATAGCTAAAAAGTAATGGATAAATTTTTGCAGTATGAGTAATATTACAAGGGCTTCACACTCATTGGTAATGTAATTATTTTCAATTTAAAATAGCTTATGATTGGAAAAATGAGTGAGGTCATCCAGTCCACCTTCTCTTAGATATGCCAACATAGTGCCAACTATGATCCCTAATATGTCCACATGTACATGGAAAGACTTAATCTAATCCAAGAAAATCGATATTAGTGTAGTTACCAATATCTACTTTAAATCAATGAATGTCACATGGAATTCATCTATCTAGATGAACCACATATCCTTCATGAATAACTTCTCTAAAGGGAAGATATTGTAGCATACCCCTTAATAAACTTTCTATAGTAGCTTTTATGTCTAAGGAAGGGTTTCACCTCTATCACACTTTTAAGTGGTGGCATTCCCAAAATTATTATGATCTTGACCTAATCTACCAAGATACCCTTGTTGTAGACTACATGATCCAATAAAACCCCAAAGGGTGTAAAAAACCAACATTTTTGTAAGTTGAGTTCTATACATAATGATCTTCATCTTTATAACATAAATATTAATTTGGATAAATGATTTTTAAATAATTAAAATACTACCCAATCATCTAAATAGACTTCTAAGAAATCATGAATAAAATCCCTAAATGTAGCTACAACAACCCTTAAGAAAATTATAGGTACATTTTTTAATCCAAATGACATTACCTTGTATGTAAAAGAACCCCATTATATTAAAAAGGTCATCTTATATCTATCTTATTCTATGATTGTGATATAATGGTACTCACTAAAACCATCAATAAAGGAATACACCTCATGTTCTATGACTACTTCCATAACTTCATCAGTAAATAAGATACGAAAAGAGTCATTAACATAGGCCTCATTCAAAATATGATAGTCACCAAGGAATCTTATCTAATTGGTCTTATTTGGTTAGACAACCATATGGCTCACCCAGTTAGATTTCTCCACAAGAAAGATAATTCCTGCCTCCTATATGTGTCCCAATTTAGCCTTGACATTATATTCATATTTGGGTTCAACCAATATGGAATTTTGTTAATGGTTCATTTACACTCCTTTAGTTTAATGTGCATCTCCCCTAGTGATGGATCCACACCCTTAAATTTTGTGAATTTGTTTGGGAAGACATCTTTATAATCCCACAAGAGCTCTATTACTTTAGATATGTCTTCTTATGACTAGTAATTACCAATATGTGACAATTTTGGAATGGCCTTTATTCCAATGTTCTTAATATGCTCTTTCAAGGTTTTATGATAAATATTACATTCTTCCTCAAGAATGAAATCATGAAATAGCCATTTAGCTTATCACTTTGGAATATTAAGATGTCACAACTTTTTTTATTCAAATGATTCTATGACTAAACCTAAAATTATCTCAAATTTCCATTCTAGTTTAAATAATAATACAAGGGTCAGGTCATCCTCCTTGGATGAATATGCTATCCACTCATCTTCATATTGTATTCTATGATATGGTTGAACATAGATCTTTGCCTTGTTCTTCTCTAGTTTATAGGCTTACAATGATTTATTCAAATCATAGGCTACATCATGAGATAATGGGGAATAAATTATTCCATATAAGTATTTAATCCTTTCATGGATAAAAATAAATTTAACTTATACAATTAATTATGTATCATAGTGTTATCATCCTAAAAAATAAAGGTCTAAATGAAATCATCTTGAACATATGCCCAATTTCTTGTTTCCCTTATGTACTCCTTGAGTATGTACAAATTATTAGGAAGGGTACCTAGAGTATACTGGAACATATGTCCCCAATAATTTTGGGTGATAAATTATATATTCCAAATGTAAATGCATTGGTAAATATGAAGCTCAAGGAAATATCCTTCATGAATTATTAGCCAGTCCTTTATAACTCCCTCTGGTAACTAGAATTGAGCTAAAAGGATTTCGCATGCCTCATCCCATTGCATATGTACCTTCTAATGTATAGACCACCAATTTTTAACAATCCATTTTTAATGAATAGGTGAGATCATTAACTCTCTATTTTATATCAAAACATATTATTGGAATCAAAGATTAAAATGGCCAACATCCTTGGTGGAAAAATAGTGTGATAGTTGGCATTTCATTCCAAAGATCATGCACATAGGACATACCTCATGGTCACCCTTCATCAAATTGAGAATGTGAGTTTCATAATATCCACTTATTGAATAATCCATATCCCAAGGTAGAATGCCTTCTCTTGTTGGTTTTATGTAATCTTGATCTGTTTAACCAGACTATTACACAAAATTTATGTCTAACTAAGTTGGTGACCTTATGGTTATGGAGCATACAAAATCTACCATTAATGGTGTAATATCTACACATGGTAGAATAGGATTGATAAATAATTATTCTAACCACAATGATACCTTTGCTATGATCTTGAAATTGCGTAAGAAGTCACATTCAATATCTTGTAGGGTAATCATTTATCTTCAACATTCACCTTTATCTAACTATTCTCTCCATAGATAGGGGAATCTAGCTCTTTAGGGATGTATTATACCTTTTATCTATTATTATTTAAAGGTTTCACTATAATATTATCTCCTTGATGATTTTATAACTAGTTCCCTACTATAGTGATGGTCATCTGGCCATCATAGGCCCATTTATTGCTAATTAGCATAGGATAGTGTGTCTCATCCATATTCATATATATGAATTTAAATTAACAACATAGGCTCAATTTGGGGACTTTGATCTTCATGTCACAAATTGACCAATTGGTTTGACACACCCATAATTTGCAAGACTCGATGTAACTAGGTTATAGCTTAATGTAGGTTAACTAATAATGACCCATGTTGATTGAGGGATCATTTTGATAGTGATTCCAAAATAGAACACTACATTGGGTACATCATACCCTATTATCATAATGTCCATTATCAAATAAAAATCCCATAGTTTTTGGTTTTGGCATACTAGATCATCTGATCTTCTCATTATTGGCCCTTTTATGCACACTCTAGTAGATTAGGGAGTAAATTGGTGATGTTTTGTGAGATGCCCTCATTTTTAAGTGTGCTAGGGAGATTCATCAAGTCTATCAAGGTGATGAAAACACCTTATTATCTCATGATGTACACTATATTCCCATACATTTATGTATCTATGGTTTTAGCATCATCTTCAGTCATCTCTTATTGTTAAATTGTTTTTAGAATCTGCACTACTTCATACATTAACCCTTTTTCCATAACTCATTTGGGATACTTTTCTAACTTCAATTTCCTAATCTTGTGGTTCTATGGTAATTCCAAAGGTGGTAATCTTTGATCTACATGTTATCAATGAGTGATGGCTTATAATAATGCATCCTCTTAGGGATGTGTGGTTACCATATTTATGGTTCTTACTTCCTTGTCCTCTCATTGTTTTTCCAACACAAGGAAATCTTATGTATCATATTATTGAGAAACCTTACAATATGTGTAGTAATATTGATGTTTTAGATTCATAGGGAAATTATTTTGTACATGGTTTAACTCATTTCATAAATAACATTCAATTGGAGGTCATAGTCTATTTCCTCTACCTCTATATTATCCTCCTCGATTACCTCCCATAGTTCCTCATTGGTATCCCCCTCTATTCATTTAGAAGCCCTAGTTTCCAAACTTAATGTGGTCCATATTTCATATAATTTTGTTATGGATTCCACCCTTGTAGTTATTAGGTGACCCCATATCTATCATATTGGAATTGAGCTGGTTATGGTTCCTAATTATAATAAATTAGATGTGGAATCACAAGATTCCATAGATTCTAAATTTATGTATGGGCTATCTAGTTCTAAATAGGTAGATTCCAACTAAGTATATCTATAGGTTAATACACTAGTACCATCAATTCCTAAGGTTAAGTAATTGGATTAGTTCTAGGCCTATTTGTTTTAGGTGTGATGATAGCCTACATTGTCATATTTACTTTCTATGTAGCCACTATAAAAAAATTGGTAACATCTTCGCTCATTTCTTGTAGTGCTTGGTAGTTATTATCATCATGATTATGGGCTTTGTATAAGTTATAATATAATTTGTGTAAGTTCCTCACGTACTATTGAAATGGGTGACATTGAGATGTTGCATGTCCTATTATATGATATATATCATAGAACTCAATTTTTATTCTTGATCACTCATTCTTATGGTTCCCTTCTTTATCATATTCTATACACCAAAGATTTGACATAAGTCTCTTTCTACTTCTTGTTGTTCCAATATTTTTATAATGATTTGTAAGGTGTTTCCTATCTGTGAACTAGAAACCAAAGCTCCCTTTTAGTCCTCAATCTACTCCAATTGGATTATAGCTATCCTTACTTCTACTTTATTAATGAAGTGGATTTGCACAATAGTAAACCTTATCCTTTGTCACAATCCCTATACAAAACAAGTAGATTTCTCTTTATCTTCCATAACAAACTTGACTTCTTTCATTACATCTAAAAATCTATGATCATATTCAAAGATAGTCTCTTTGGCTCCTTGCTAAATTTAATTGAGATCTTGTATGGTCTGACTAGAGAGTTGACGTATTTTAAATTTTATGATCATCATTATTTTAACTAATTATTGTATCACTTGGTTAAAAAAAAATTGGAATATGAATTTTATTGCTCTACTATATAACACTCCAATCAAATCATACTTCATCACCACTTCATCAGTGATTCTTTTAGCTTGTCATTTCATAATGTAGGTGAGTAGGTAATATTTCATTATGTAAACACATCAAGTGAGCCAAGTGGGTCAAATCCACCAATTGAGCTACCATAGTTGGGTTTGTTATAGGTATCATACCTAATTTTGTTACAACATGTGCCTAGCTTGGTTGTAGTTTCTAATAATCCTATGGGATTTGAGGTTCCTCCTAGGCTTATGGTAGTTTCAATGTCTCCTCTGGTTCTATGGATGTGGTAGCCATAGAAATATATTCATCATATCCTTCCTCTTCTTCTAAAATTTTAAGTTATGTATTGAAATCATTGGCCTGCAAGAAAATTAATGGGTCTATCTCTATTGATAACAATGATGTTATATTCTTCTTTTTCTGGGCTAAGAAACTATGGGAAACTTCACAATATGCATTCTTTTGTTCTTCTAGGGTTTTCTTGTGATCTTCTTCTATAATTTATCCTTACTAGGTGTTGTCATCTAAATCTATGTAGGAATTATTATGATTTAAAAAAAATGGGATCAAGGGATGTGTGTTCCCTTGGGAAATGTTCCTTACCGTCAAAGATATGTCTCTCAAAAATTGAACCTATACTATATCTATGGTTATAGGTTAATCCTTATTTTTCTCTTTGGAATAACCTTCCTAGAAGTTATGACCTTTTAACCATGTGATCTAATTCCATACTACTACCTTATTCAATATTATATCCTAATCACTTCTTCATCTTTTACCCTTACTTTTCTTGGGCTCTCGTTATGTCTCTCTTCACTAGGAACTTCTCCTTATCTTCTCTTTTCATCCAAATCATAATATTTTACTACTATTCACAACTTCCTAAAGTAAACTTTATTTATTCCATCTCTTTTATTATTGCAACTCTCTTTCTAACTCCATAATCCTATTTTAGTCCTTCTCCTATTGATTCTCCATTATAGACTCAGGTTCAAGCTCTACTTTTCATCTTTTATTCACTCTCCCTTATGTCTCACACACCCCCATGGAACTTGAAGTGAATACTCCATATGGAATGGAATAGGTAACATCACTTTCTCCACATCCAACCTATTAATGAGCATAAGAAGTCACTACTATAATTTTCCTCTTATCCCTATAATAAATATAGTCTTTGCCACTTCAAATGTTATGTATTCTTGTACTCTAAATTTCATGATATACCCATAAATGGTCAAATACAACCAATGATATATCACATGGGTCCAATTTGTGTCTAAGGATTGAATATTTGTGATATTATCCTTAGACCATGTAATGTCATTGATTGCACAAGATATGAGACAATGGTGTTTTATATGAGCCAACTAATCAGCTAGCAATCCAAGTTGTTCACACAAGAATATCTCATAGGTTTTAGTGTAAATGTGTTCCTTCATATTCTATTGTTTAGAACACCATATTCTCTAAGATTTCTTATGTGCAAACTCAATGATTTTATAATCTATCTAGAATTCTATGTCTCCTTAACTAGGCAACCACCTTAGCATATCCTCAAGTAGTTAGTTCCATGCTCACCACACCATTGTTAGTAGAGGTTCTTGGGTTCACTAGAACATGCTAATTACAGGGATAACTCATATTATTTAGGGAAAGAGCTTATGAGAAAGGATAAATAATTCTATATTTTATATTAATGTATTATATGTTTATCACACTCTTAGGTAATCTTATGGAAGTCTACATAGACAAATACACAATGGTAATATTTAGGGATGACTACATAGATATTAGCTCCAAGAGGAAAGATGATCACTAAGAGGTCTTATAACTATTAAAATTAGACTGCACATATTTCTTAATAAATGTTATCATTACATAAAGATATTATGCAATAACATCTAATATCACATTAATCAAATCATATTACATAGAAGATAAATCCCTTTTCACGAGAATTAATATTGTAATACATATCAAAAAATAAAATATATAACTATAATAGGGATCACAAAGCCTTCATATTTATCACCAATTATTGAATATTACTTACAATCTTTATACTATTAGGTACTTATTATACACTCATTCCAAATATCCAAAGTCTACACTCAGTCCTTCATGTGTTAATAGTAAAATTAATCAAAATGTCCTCATACAATATTAACCAACATTATCCAATCCATATTACTAAAATTTATAGGAAAATATAATCCTAAAAACTATATTATTGTAACCATGATGTCTATACTTGGCATCTAGATATGCCAACTTATACTCAATTACTAAATATTCCATATAGATGATCCCAATTGGAAATATAATATCATTACTAAAATCAAGTTCTTTTTCTGGACCCTTCTCCAAAACAAAATTTTGACTCTGGATAATTTACAGAAATGCGGAATCAATATTGTTAACAGGTGTATTCTGTGTAAGAGAGACCTTGAAGATAGAGATCATCTATTTGTGAATTGTTCCTTCACTCAGCTTGTTTGAAAGGAGGTTCTCAATCTGTGGGGCATTACATGGATTCACCAAAAAAATGTTGAACTTTCTCTCAAAAGCTGGTATTGCCCTTCAAAGAATCCTGAAGTTCTCTTCTTATGGAAAATTACTCTTCCCCATATTTGGTGGGGAATATGGAAGGAAATAAATAACCGTATATTCAGAAACAAAGAGCTCCCTGGATGGGTGGTAGGATAGAACATCATTAGATCTCTAAAGGAAAAATTTTCTTCTCAAAAAAATCTAAGCTCTAATCTCAATGTGGATAATCCCCTGAAGATGGATTTTATTCTTGGTAAACCTGATAACTCCAGATCAGGTGTTACTTGGATTAGTCCACCTCAAGGTTGGATTAAAGGCAACTTTGACGGTGCAGCAAAAGGGAACCCAGGGAATGCTGGTTGTGGTGGTGTTTTGAGAAACCATGTGGGTATGGTTATTGATGCTATCACAATTCCCATTGGTATATCTAATTGCAACATTGTCGAAGCTACAGCTGCCCTCCAGACCCTTAAATTAGCTGTGGATTCAGGTTATTCCAAACTGTAGCTTGAAGGGGACTCTTTGAATGTTATAAATATCCTTAATAATAAGAATACAGCATCATGGACCATAGAGGATAAGGTAAAGGAGATGAAAATTCTTTTGAATAAATTTGAAGATATAAAAATCACCCACACCTACCCTGAAGCCAATGGTGTTGTAGATTGGCTTGCTAACTGTGCTATCCGGGAAGGTCAAAAAGTGAGGTGGGATGAAACCTTAGAAAGGAACATGGATTTAAGGGCGATCATTCTTCTTGATGCCACACATGCGAAAGAAGGTAAGATTGGAGTGTAATAAAAACATAATGAGTAGGAGGAGTGGCAGCTTGGGGAAAGGAACTCAATTATTAAAGAGTAAGGTCCTCAAGTGGGAGAAGCAGATCCTAAAAAGCCACAAACAAAGTTGATGTCCCAATCAACTTGACAACAGGAGGATCCAGGGTAATATCCACAGTAACTGGGATTCAAAGAAAATGAGTATGGCACGTGAAAGGAAGGGAGAACCTCGTAAACAGGAGCCCAAGAGCTATGCAGAATGGAGAGAGAAACATCAAGTGTGGAGAATTTTGTAGAAAGTAAATGTAACAAGCTACATGGAAAGAATCCACGGCTCTAAACCGCATATCACGATGGCCTTCTTCAAAAATTGGTCTGACGACAGGGTCACCTTGCATGGTATAACTGTAAATTTAACTGAGGATTTTCTTGCTGAGGTTACAGGGTTGCCAATGGATGGACTCAAATTTTCCAAGTAGACCAGCATTTCAAATGACGCCTTTTGTAAGTTCCCCAAAACGGATGAGGAGGAGCAGAAGCTGGTCAAAAAAGGGGATTTCTATGAGCTGGACTAGATTAAAGGGATATGGAGGGACATCCTAAGCTGTATTAAGGAGTACTTCATCCTGGACAGAAGAAGCAAACGAGTGCATAAGTTCCACTTTGTCTTCCTCAACCACTTCAGGCATAAGGTTAGTTTGTCTTTTCCTTTCTATCTTTGCTACTCCCTGATCCAAAGCCTTTACGCTCATAGGAAAAAGGATTTGCACCCTATTCTTCATGAAGGCCTTATTCTGCTTATTGAAGGCTATTGCAAGAATAGGGCACTGGTTAAGTATCCAAAATAGGGGAAAAATAAGCTGCTAGGAAATAAAAAGAATGAAAATGTAAGCAGGAGAGGCAAAATTAAGACCCCTAGTCCTAATAAATAGAATGTAGAAGAAGAAAGGGGTCGGGAGAGAATTGAAGAACCCGAGGAGGAAAAACCAGAGGATGAAGAAGGAACTAAGAGCTGGGACACCAACTCTAGTAATGATGAAGAAGGGTCTGAGGAAATTGAAAAAGATAAAGTCAATACAGAGGAGGATTCTGCTATCAGAATAGAAGAGATAGAGGAAAACCAGAAAGTGTCGAAGGATGATATTGTCCAGGAAGATCTTGGTGAGAACCTAACTTCTAAGAATGAAAAGGAAATTTCTGTCCAGGATGATATTCAAAAAATGGAGATGGAAATTCAAACTGGAATCAATGAGCGGGAACAAAAGAGTCAAGAAGACTTCTTTGAAGAAGCCAGGAATAGCCCCAATAAAAAGTCTGAGGATTGGAGAGGAAAGAATCAGAATGATGAAATACACACTCCTATGACCTGGGTTAACTGTAAAGCTGAGTCTTCTTCCCAATTTGATTCCTGGTTGTGTAGGGAGATCATTGATCTCAAGAGAAAAGTGGAAAATTTGGAAGATTCTCTGAAAGCTACTTGGAATAAAGTAAACATGGAAAATCAGTTAAGCGAGATCCCTGTCAAGCTCAAAGCTTACGAAAACAACCTCCGAGAACTAATAAAGGACAACAGAAAGAAAATGGAGGAAGTAACGTCCAACATTTGTGTAGCTGCTATCAATATAGGTAAATGTGCCAATGAGGAGACTAAAGCACTAGAGGGTCCCAGCAAAAGGACAAGGCAAAGTTCCAGAAAGAAAGATACACAAAAAGGAGCTTTGCTGGAGGTTACCACCTAGGAAACTGCTTTGAAAGGAAAAGAAGCCATGAACTTGATACTGGAACTGGATGAATAATCTGGTCCTTTTTGGTTTTGAAATTGGTACTGATCTTTGTTCTCCTTTTGTTATCTTTTGTTTGTTGTGCTACCAGATTTCTGTTTCTGGGTTTTGACCGGATGTGTCTCTAATGGTTTCAGGTCCATTTAAAACCTATTTTTGCTACTTCTTTGTAGTGTTTTTTAGGCGTAGCCTGTGGGCTTAGACGTTCTTTATTTAGCTCTCTGTTTCAGGGTTTTGGGGCCCCTTTAAAACCTATTTTTACCTTAATCTAAAACAATATTATAAAATAATAACTAACAAAAAATAATCTATGGTCCTTATCCATATGGCACATTCATATATTTGAGTATTTAGTGAATACATTTCTTGGATAACAGTAAGGGTAGAACCAATAGTCTCCCCTGACCAATAGTGTATGTATGATACTTTTTGATATTCTAGGTAAGGGGGATTCATGGATGACCCTCTATACCTTTGGTTAGAAATCCTTTATTATGTTCATAATAGTTTGAGTGTATGTATAGATGTGCATAAAATAGTAAGAGTCGCATGTCTTGTTCTTTATATATTCTAGAGGGGGTTCCAAAGAAAACCATTATGGATTTGGACCATCCTCAAGACTATGTTGAGAAAGTAAGACATCATTTAAAATTGGCCTCTTAGATACCTCTTATCTTTATACAAATTTTTATCTTGTAACCTTACTCTAATCACTCATTTTAGAGTAAAGGTTAATTTTGACATCCCCAACAAATCTAGTAGTTGAACCTATTCTATTTAGAGGAATTTGATGGTAGGTTATCCAAATATCCTATTAAAAAGTGCCATCCCAATTCAAGTTCCAATTATAAATTTCATTATTGGGGTGGATAGCTTGTCTTTCAATTCAGTTGTCTCACCAAGGAGCATCCAACTGCTAAGTGCCTTCTCAATAGACTTATATTTATTCCATGCCACTACTATGTATATATCATGGGTGGCATGTAGAATGGGCAAAGAGAGGTGTATTGGAAATTATTCACCAAAGATTGATGTTTCAACCATCTTTTGATTGAGGTGATGTAGGTATTATCCTCCATATATCTTCCCTATAAGGAACAAGTTTCTCAAGAGGTTGATACAAGGCATGATTTATAGCTTCATAGATAAAAAGTGTAGCCATTTTATTTTGAGTTGGAGGAGGTCTATGTCTAGTTGGTGTTGGCATAGAATCAAGTTCTATTTATGTGTGTTTACTTTAACCTAGTGTATATAATACCATAGTGGTGAGTAGTTATTATAGTCTTTTTTTAATACAATTTTAAAGAGAATGTGTGTGTGTACTCAATAAAATCTTTTTAGAGAACTTTGAAAGAGGGAGAGTTACCCAAAATGACCTAGATGAGGATGCCATTATTTTATAGTTAAGTTGGTACTAATTTACAATTTAATCACTTAGCTCTTGTGAGTACACTTTTATGTTGAATATAATACTAGATAGGGAACAATCATAGGGGAGTAATTAAGTTCACAGACTAACTAGAGATTGAATGGACATGTTATCATTAAAACTACGTTGATATAGGTTTGGAATTGATTTTTAGTTTTTACTCCATTAATTTTCAACATATATAACTTTGATTTTTTTATTTAATTTGAAAATTTCCACCTCATTTTGTCGGTATGCCATGTACGTACTCTTGACATCTAATAAGAGTGCCACATCACTGTCCTTTGCCAAGTGTCATTTCTTAACTTTTTTGGATTTTTTTTTTAGAATAACAAATATTTTGGTAGTCAAAATTCATGAGTTAGGGTATAAAATTGTTTATGATCATCCTAAACAAAATTTTCAAACACTTTTTTTAAGGACCTGACTATTTAAACTCTTTCATCTAGCAAAATCATCAAAGGCCTAAATGTGTCTAGAAACTTCATTGAACAAAAGATCCGAACATTTTCATAAAATACAAAAATGTGAATAACTCTTTGACCAAACAAAAATATTGAAGGCCTAAATATGTTAGAGGAAACTACTAAGCAAGACTATCAAATAAATATTTTCAAAGACCTAGATAAATTGAAGTGTAAAATTAGAGACATGGTCTGTGAATAATAGTGTACAAAGAGTAAGTTGTGAATAATTATAATACCTAATAAATGTGGATTTGTGTCTTATACCCTAAATTATTGAATACTTTGTTAAAAGAAATCCTCTAAAGGAAAACTCTAAAGAACTAAACTCTTGTAAGATATGTAGAGTGTGGAGTGCCAATATCAAAATGCATCATAGGGATTAATCAATAAAAATCATTGAACAAAATCATCAAAGATCAAAATATATTGGAAGAATTTGGTAAATGAAAGTGCCAAACAAAATCACCAAATAATGTTTTTGAAGACCATTTTGTGATAAGTAGTTCCACTTAAATATTTTGTTGAAGAAGATGAGCCAAAACCTACATATACATAGCTTTCAAATATCAATAGTAGGTTAGTCCAAAAAATACAAAATCTATTTATGTTAATATGTTTATCAAATAATAAAGTTAGCACAATACATGAGGCCTTTACTTTTATAGGCCTTATAAACTAGGGCTATAGGCCAATTCCCAAATATACTGTGCCCCTATTCTAATAAAAAGGATGCGGGTATGTTGGGTACAACACATCTATTCTTTGTATTTATAATTCATGTACTATGTTGACCAACAAAATATAATTTTGAGTGTGTTAAAACATTTTTGTTGTGTTAGCTTGGTCAATATCATATTATGTCATTTAATATCTTCTAACTATATCATTCTAGATAATACTATCTAATTTGAAATCAAGGTTGGTTTGGGGTATTGAAATAGTATATAAGGGTCATATTAAATCTGAGTAATATTTAACACATTCGTGCACTTTGATTTCACTCACATTTATACATAAATAATTATTTGGGAGAGTTAGTGATTTAGAACCTTATCTATGTGGTCTTGTCTTATGGTTTCATTTAATTTCAATAGGAGAGGCCATTGGGAGTTTATAACTAAGGATATCTACTGATGCATCTAATCATATTAGGTATTAAACCTATAATATATCTTGTAAAGCTCTATTTTATCAAATATGGATATTGAAGCATTGATAATTCCACCGCAAGATAAGTATTTATATCCCTATAATCCTTCTTTTACTTGATATATTATATGTTGTTTATTACTTGATGGATGTATGCATGTATCATTTCTTAGTATATTCCATATATTGAATAAGTTTGGGTATATATATGATTTTTTATCTTTCAATTAATCACCTTAGATTTCATAGACCCTCATTTAGTTGACAATTACACCTTACCACTTATTAACAATCACTAACCCATATTTTAATTTATTTGTGCTCCTTTAAAACCATTTACTTTTGTTGAGGTATAGTGAGAGATATATCCTCTAGTTTTAGTATTAAGTTTTTGAACCATTTCCTCATGACATTTTAGTCTTAGGCTACCCTTTACTAGATATATGAATATCATTGTTCCTTACCCACTTATCTAAGTATACACATGATTTATTTAATTTAACTTATTTGAATCCTAGTATATTGTGAAAAAGAGGATATTTTCTAGTCATCCTATCCCATGCATACATTCTGGTGAACCTAATATAAATTTTGTCTCCCCTTTGATGAGATAAATTTAGTGTTTGTGCCTTTATATTCTTATTCATATATTTGAAAACATCATACATATTTACATCCAACTATATTGGCCTACCCAATATAACTTCATGTTTGTCTATCTACTATATCAGCTATCTCGATATTGTTTGTGTGTTTAAAAATTACATCGACTAGTTTGATATAAGTTTATGTGTTTTCAAATATATTAGCTATCCCAATATAGTTCCATTTTATCACTTTATATTGTATTGGCCAACCCAATACCATTTTACTTTCTTGTTAAATTTAGTGCACGCAATAATTTTAAATTTTAAATTTTATCATTTTAATATTTTATTCCTATGAGTTTTATTGTGGTAGTTTTTAAACTAATAGGATTTATCTTTCTAATAAAAATGATCATCTATTTTACCTAAGTCATGGTGTGAGGGGTATTTCCCCAATATTCAAGACATTAAACATCATTATATATAGACTTTAGTTTCCACATGTATCATGGTATATAGAAATTAGTTTCTTAGCCTTTAGGAAGATTTCCATATAATTAATTTTTAGTGCCATAGAAAGTGGTTACTATTCATAATATTCTATCAACAAACCTTAGATACAAGATAATGCAACTATAAGAATGGTGTAATCCAACATAGTTATCTCAATCATGGTAGTGTTCACTATATATGATCATGATCACTATATTTGAGATCCTAAAATTCAAACACACCTTTGTCTAGTTATACTTGTGTCCTTTTATTTTGATAGTTAGTTAGATTGTTATCTTTCTTATCTTGGACACTATATCAACTAGTATGATACTGTTATGTGTTATGTGACATCTAAATTAGATAGTATAATAAAATATTTTGTTTTAACAACTACATCAACCATCAAAATATAATTTTTTGTGCCTTCATAACTGTATCAAATAGCCTAGAATAATTTAGTTTTAACATCTTATTTCCAATTGTATTGACCAATATGATATACTTTTTTTATGACCATATTATATTGGCCAACATGATATAGTTTGATTTTCCTTAGTTTTAGATCCAAACCTATTAGATAGGAAAATATAATATATTTTTAGTATTATTATGTGATTGAATACACTATCCAATTAAATAAATTTAATATTTTATTTTTTGTTATGAATTTTTTTAGTTAATCTAAAGATAAAACCAATTAGGACAATCAAAGATTCTGTAACAATAATAATTATATAGAACTAACCAATATTCATAAAATATCTACAAATAACTACATGAAATAAAATTATTCAATGACCTAAGATCAAAATATAAGTAATTTTCATGTGCCTTCCAATATATTATAAAACTATGATCCATATAACAATCAATGAAAATTTTACAATGTCACTTACTTCAAGACCATAAGGTTGAATAATAATATGACATTGAGTATTAAAAAAATTGTAATTTATCTCCATCCACATCCTGAACACAAGGGAAAGGACCCTTCAATTGTTTATCATCTCATGATGGCACCTCACATATAATTTATTCCTTCCCATGTTCATAACTTTTCTATAGGATTTGGGGAAAATTAATTTTCATCTTCCTTATTTCATTCCTCATCCATCATGCCCAATATTTATAGAAATATGGTGGGTATTTCCTTTAGTGGTCCTACCCAAATCTCCTATATTAATGATAATGTCAATGCCACATCTAGTTCATCCTAATAGGTTACTCAAACCTCCACATCTAATTATAACACTCTTGATCCTAATCAAACAATCATACAAGAAATGATCCAAATGACTAATATTAAAGATAGAAATAGTGTTTAAATGATGAAAATGAAAAACCAAATTTTTAAGATGAAATATCTCTCTTAAAATCTTTAAGGGGGAGTGAAAAATCCAAATTCCCCTACCTTCCCTAAAAAAACTCATGATAATCTCATTTTGCACCCACTGCTTTACAATAAAGCCTTCAAATATATTTATAATGAACCCTTAACCATTCAAATTGTAAACATTGACATAGGTGGCATAATTATTATGATCAACTATAATGATCCATTATTCTGGCTTATCACTTAAATGCCTTTGGGAAACTTTATAAATATGGTATTAAGTTCAACACATTTTATGCTACTTGCCAAAACCTTCTCTATTGATGTTTGAAATTGGTACAATCAAGTAAATTCCAACTCCATATCTATCTTTGAAGACTTGGTTAACACATTAGTTTAGTATTTTGAATCCAATGACCTACTTGAAAATAATCTAGATCACTTTACCAATTTCAAACAAGCAAAAAATGAGACTAACCAAGCTTTCATCAAGCAATGCAAAGAATTAGCCAACAAATATGAGAATTACATGTCAAAAGACAATCTATTCCAAATTTTTTACTAGTGGAGTTAGTCCTAATTTACATTATATCATTTTTGGCATGAGAATTTATCAAGAGGACAAATGAAAGTTTCTATTCAAGTATGATAGGACAAAGTCCATTTCCTATTAGTAGGTGGAGCTACCTTTCTGGAAAACACCAAAGGATGTAGAAAGGAAAAATATTTATAGTAAAAGGGAATTTATTAGGGTAATACCTTTAACTAGAAATTATGAAAAGGTTTTAGAAAGGAAAGTGTGAAAGATAGATAGAAGGTAAATAAATATACTTATAAAAAATAGAAGATAACAAGTTAAATAAGTTAAACTTAGTGACTTATTGAATAAGTCAAAATAATGAGTAATCTCTCTAGGAGACAACCTCTATCATTGAATGGATATGAAATACATATTTATATTAATAAGAGCACACTACATACACAAAAACAAATGTATATGACTATTAATAGAATATAACAATCACTTTGTATTTCCCTTTAAAAAGTGATAAATTACTTTTTAACTCGACTGAGATTTCACCAAAATGAAAAAAAATAGATGTAGGTTCAAAATGAAATACCAAAATAAATCTCCATGTTATGACTAGTTTATAGAAACTACAATAACATTTTAAAATAAAAGATAAAAACACATGTAGATAGCATATACATACATAACCAATAAAGAAATCTTGAATATAAAGTTTGTAAAATCCCCTTGTATTGATCTTTGTTGGGTTGCCAATACAATATCCTTTTTAAAAAATGTATATTTAAAATCCTAATTATCAAGAACCTATAAAAATGAGTCCTAAACTCATATTTATAGGTTGAAATGGGTGGTTACAATGTGCAAACACCTTTTTACCTTTTCAAGGGTTTACAAAAACACATTAGATAATTTACCCAACTTAATTTTTTTAAAAGCACATTAAGTAATTTTCACAACTTACAAAAATACATTAGTGTTTTCACATGACTTGCAAAAATACAATGACAAATTTGCAAAATTGGAAAAAGTGTGTTATAAAATTTGAACAACTCAAAATTGCAAAAATAAATTAGTACATTTGCATAACATTACAATGTGTGAATTAACTAATAGAATAAGGCGTAATGATAATTATAATAATGATTTAATAAAAACAAATATATGAAAAAGATCAAAATTTAATGTAGAATAATTCTTTAACATCTTTGTTGATGATGTTGTATACCTCCTCTTTCTCAATTTACAGCTTCTTCTTCTAATATTCATCAAACCTTTGCATGATTTCTAATATTTTATCTTCATATGGCCCATCTAAATATGTATAATCTATTTTTGCATCATAATATAGATCGATCATTGTTTGATTTTTTACTTACAAATTATTCAACATTATATTGAGGTTCTCCAAATTCTTTTGACACTTAATTAACGTCTAAATTAAATCATAATTTAATGGAAAAAATGGAGTTCTAATATTTTCCATATTTTTATTGAACTTATCAACAATGTCCTCCTCATATACTAATTTCCCTTTGTCGTCAGTGAGCTTGCATTTTAATTTTCATAATTTTCCTAGTATTTAAAGCATATATTATCCTCCTATTGACTTAGATTCATAAAATTTATTGAAACTTTCTTTATCAATGTAAACTCTAAATTTAGCATATCATAGAAACTCTATGAGGTACATGATTTATTATTTTTGGGTGAAATTTTATGGAATTAGGTCATCCAAATAGGGAAAAGAAAATATTCCAACTGAGGAATCATATCACTTTCATCATATAATTTCCAACTTTCATCTACACTTTTTATTAATATTTGTTTCCAGTTTTAATTTATTGATCATATTCTATTTAAATTTTAGAAACATAGCCAATGATATCTGAAGAGTAGTGATAACCTGTTGCAAAATTTTCTCAATCCATTATTTTATTTATTTACCCATATGGCCAATTTAATTTTAAATATTAAGTGTCTCTATATCATAAATTTTGTGAACAATAGAATGGGAAAACTGAATAGGCCTTATGAGGTTTTGAACCATGGATCTTAGTTATTCAAATTTTTATTTGAGTTTCTCCTTGGTTACTTTATCTTGGTATATATTTTTGAACAATGTACCAATTTTTGATTAGACATTATCTTTCATACCTTCTAATTTGGCCTTTCCTAGGTGTGATTTTATAACTTGATAATTAGAAACTCCAACATCTTCTTTATTTTTGTTAGTGGGAGGAACTAGTATTTCTACATATTTTCTACCATTCTAGTCAGTGATTATTCTTGAGACAGTATTAGGTTTCTTTACCACATGAGGATGGATATTTGTAAAGATGTTGAAATAAATTTCTTTTTTCTTTTCTATCTACTTTATTTTCTTCACAGCTCCATTTCTCCAATCAGGAAATTTTATGTTAGGATATTGTTGCATGAGGGTAACATCAAATTCCTTTTAATTTTTATAAGGGGGAGGAGTTGACAATACATTAGATTGTTAAGATACAATTTTACCTTCTTCTTTACCTATTGTATCAATTTTAATATTAGGATAAGGTTGAGTTAGAAATTCAAAATTTTATGTAAGGGATAATGGTACATAAGTATTAGGTAGATAAGGAAAATAAAAATCAAATAACAAATATGAATCAGAGGCTATTATTTTTTGTGTAGTATTAGTTAATATGGCTTAAGGTTTGGAAAAATTATCAAGAGGAGCTTCTTTAAAATTATAAATACTTGGAGTACCTAAATTTTTTTTCACATAATCTTCTTATCTTCAACTTGAGTGGTTTATTCATTAGAACAACCTTTATAGCCCATTAAATTTTTATTTATGCTTCTATTTCCTATAAATCCTTACTAGTTGCTACCACAAAGGATGTTATTATCTTTTTTTGATGTTTTATATGAGAAATTCCCAATTTATCTTCCTTCATTAGAGGAGGAAATGCTACTTTATCAACATTTATGCCTTTTTTCTTCAACCATTTCATATTTCTATCTAGCACACCTTGAGTTTTGTTGATGATTTAAGTGGATTATTTCTTATGTTAATTTATTACTAAAAAATGTTTTGATTCAATTACATTTTTTTCATAGATAGGATATAATACATCTTCATCATCTAATTTATTGCTCTTAATCTATAATATATATATATATATATATATATATATATATATATATATATATATATATATATAAAATAACCTATTCCATAGTGAATCATCACAACTTTCTCATGATCAAATTCTATCTAATAGTATTCAAAATGATGTACATGCTGATATGAAGAACCGATAATATTCTACATTAGACCCCTAGCATCAAATGAAGGCTAGATTTCAAATTATTGAATAGTAACTTGAATCATCTCTTTTTTGATCAATTTTGATTTGTATAAATAAACACATGTCTATCAACCAATATAGATAGGAAACTTTATCCTAGATTTATGTTTATAAGCTAATATATTGTGTGTTTTAGTTAACTATATCACTAGTTTCATCATACCACACATATCTTGTAAGCATATATGTAATAATTTCATAGGCTTAAATTCTCAAGTAGATGAAAGTTGGGAATTATATGGAACATGTTACAAGCATATAAATCTTAGTAGAGCCCTGAATTGATAACCTCAAATTTAATGTTTCTAGATCAAACATATTAATCACATATTTTAAGAATACATCACTTACCATAAAAAAATAAGGTGAACTTTATTTAAAAGAGAGATGAGGATAGAAATCATAGATTTTAGAAGTATTCATATCACCCATTGTAATAAAAACATCGTATAACCCCATTCTAGTGATAACATAAAATAGATATGAACTCTTATAAGATTTGGAAGTTGTATTGAATTATATAAGTTACTTGTTAATTTAATCATTGATTAATTATCCCCAGTTGATATACTGCTTGTTTTGATTGATGATCCATGTATACCTTTATATCTATGTCTAGAAATTCTTAGAAAATGGGCTTCCCAGTACTCTATGCAAGAGAGTAATCATGTCATTGACCTCATTCATGAATTAAAATATAAAAAAATTCTTAGGAAGCCTTGTTGATGTATGCCTAGATTTTATCAAAAATTGATTGTTGACTTACTTTGAATAGAATTTGGTATTATAATCCCAATATTGTTGAGTAGATGTAGGAGTCAAATTTACAAATTCTTCTTCATTAGGTAACTATAATAGATGATTAATAATACATAGACCTAAGCATAATACTAAATATTCATTCAAATTATTTACTTCCCTTGTATTTGCATCATAGTGTTTGGCCATTGTCAACACTAATTATGGACATTGTACTGAAATAAAAAATTCATTTTTTGAGCCAATCTACTATCATGGATGATTTATCCATAATATGTTTTGTGTAGACTACTTATTATATTATATATTTATTCCATATCAATGTGGCCTAGGTTGTATCTATTATATCTTTAACATTTCACTCTAGGTGTGAAAGTGCAACCACTCCTTGAAATTGATACTTCATTTTTATGTTGTCTTCCAATTGGAAAATCTTCTTGGTAGGGGTCTCATTTAGAGTGTTTTTCCTGGGAATATCCTTTACTTGGGTTTTAAATATATATTTTTGATGAGGATTACCTACCTTTGAGATAAGGACCAATACTTTAACTGACATGTGAAGTAAAAATTTTAATACAAATGTGGACCAATAAGAGGTGGAAATCAATGTGTGTAACTATAGATGGTAGAATCTAACATAATGTTTATTAAGGTATTAGTGTCTAATGGAGAATTGATTAAGTAGTAAGAGTCTAATTGAGTTTAAAATATATTTTTAGTCTTGATAGCATGCTCAATAGGGTTTTGGAGTCCAAGAAGTTTAAAATCAAGTATTAGAGTCTGACAATGTTTTAGGATCTAACAAGTGTACTGATAAGAATCAAGATATGATGGAATTTCAATAAGGTACATGGAATCTAAAATGTGTAAGAGAAAGTCCTAGGGTTTTATGGATGTTTGAGAAACCTCTATAATCTAGTAATGGTTAGGAAAAGTGAAAATTATGATAAGCATAAAAAATTAAAACTTAAATCTTTGAAGATATATTTTAAAATGCTTTGAGGTAGATGAACAAGTATTTGAAGAAACTTATGAGAAAAATAATTATGATGAAAAAATACAAACCCTAGTTCTCCTCTATGAGTTTTGAGAATGATGTAAATCTTTGAAACCACTTGTATTGTAAATGACCACAAAAATTCCAAGTTTGTGGAATGAGAGTGATGATGGATGGGAAAAGTGAGGAGAAATGAGAAAGTGATAGGTATAATGGAAAGGATGGAATAATATATTATAGTCTATAAAGAATCCATTTGTGTGAGGGCTAAAGAGGAGTAAAGGTAGATATTGAGGTATACCTGAGCAATTCTTTGGATCTAGTAATGGTTGAAATAAATATTAGGTTTTAGATGATTTTTAGATACACATCAAAGTACATAATTTTTTTAAAAAGTGGTCAGGATCCAATAGTTTTTGATCACCTATTAGGTTTTAGAGTATGATAAGGTAAATCTTAGGATCTAATGATCTATTCAGTAAGTGATCAAATTAAAATGTGTGTTTAAACACATGTCATATTTTGATGGTCTTCTAGGCACTTGTAAAAATTATGATTATTGTTTAGAAATCTTTCAAAATCTAATAAGACAAGGACTTGGCCAATTTGTTGATTTTTTTTAGTTTTGACTTTAGCATTTGACCAAAAGTTGAATTTTAACCATGAATACCTTGGGTAAGATAGTTTAACATGGTAAATAAAAACTTTGACCAAATTTGACTCAAATTGATCATTTGTAGTGAAAAGACTCAACACTTTTATATTTTTGACTTTCATTTAAGAATTGGGATAATAGTTAGCTCTCACTACAGACCTTAAACTACAAGGGATGAGAGAAGAACTCCATATTCTAGTTTCATAGATTTGTACATTTTCATTGAGATACATAGTAATTTAAATTTTTTATAAGCTTACTAATCACTATTATCTTCATTACCACAAATTATTGAGAATTTATATGAAACTCACTTTTGCACATCTTGATCTAACTAATAGACAAACAGTTTGCCTATCTTATAGTATGAGAAATGAACACACATTGTAAGGATAAATCTCTTTCTTCAAAAATTAAGATATTGATCTTGATAGCCAAATTACCTATCTCAAATGTATGGGAAATGAAAATGTGTTTTCAAGCTATATCTTCTACTTATGACAATTATGTATGTTTACCATCTTTTTAGAGAAATCCATGAAATTTTTTATATTCTAAAAATAAAATAAAGTTTAAATTCTAGAATTTACATAATATTGAAGGCTTGTCATTAGTTTGAGATCAAAATAGGTGTGTAAAGAAATACATATTAGAATGTTGAACCATTGAACAATGGTTTATTATTTCTCAAAAACGAAATATCTTATCCATTCTGAAGTAATAATTATTTTGACCCCTTTATACAAGTCATCTGATTAATCACTTATAGTTTCAAAGAAAAGGATATAGTGATAGGATATTCAATCTAAAAAACCAATACATGGAGAGGAGGGAATAATAGATAGTTTGTTGTATTATTAAAAAGTAACACACACTCACACACACACACACACACACACACACACACACACACACACACACACACACACACACACACACACACACACACACACACACACACACACACACACCAAACTAAAAATAAGAAAAATAGACAAACTAAAATTTTTATGTACATACTTACGTGTGTGGAAATACCTACCTTCACTTAAATTAATTATTGAGATATTGTCCATTCTAGGGAAATGGAAAATGTGTGACATCATGGTAGGCAAAGTAAAAAGTTTTGTCTCTACAAAAATGCTTGATTTTGAAATGACCCGTACATAAGGAATCAAAATTTATATGACTTTTTTCAACTATCTATGTTTATCCCACAAAAGAATAATATTTACCACATGGAAATATATTTTATTCACTTTATTTTCAAAAATAACTTTGACTTGAATCTCATTTTTGGAAATTATATCAACAACTTTGAATATATATTCTTCAAGTTTGTTAAAGTAAAGAATTCTTTTATCCAAGGGATTTTCAAAGTTATAGTTATTAATGACCCTATATTGCTAAAGCATAGGTAATTAAAGTGTTATTTTAATTTATTCATGTATCTCATAGACTAGATAAAATGGATAAATAACTATATATTTATTTGGTATTATGTGATATGCCCATAGTGCATCATACAACTTCTTATGTTAGTTCCTATAACTTTCATCAACTTATGAATGATGGTGAATATGTTCTTATTTATTGACTTAGTTTGTTCATTACCATGTGGGTAATAGTTTTAAGAGTGATACATTGATATTTTATATCCATAATAGAATCCAATCATACCTGAATAAGAAAAAATTGAAGCATTATCTATTATTATATTTTGTTTACACCATATATAACCAAGATATTATCTTTGATGGTGTTATTAAAAAAAAATTGAGGTTGATTTCTTTATTGGTATGGCTTATACCCATTTAGTGAATTATTGTGTAGTAGTGAGAACATGTATATGTCTTTCACTTAAATGAGGATTCACATTTCCAAGAAAATCCAACCCCTATTATTGAAAAGTCTCTTCTATCACCAATGGTTTGAGGGGAATTCTTTCATGTTGTGGTTGTTTGATGAACTATTGACATGCCTCACATTTTGTTACCTGCTCATAAGAGTCATTGAAAAGTATAGGATAGTAATAATGAATTCTTAGAATATTATAAGTTATCACTAGAGTAGAAAGGTGTCCACCAAAAGTTTGATCATGAAAAGATTATAAGAGATTCTTTTGTTGTTCATTTTCAACACACCTTAAAAAAATCCACAATGCTATTTTTAAATAATCTAAAAATCCAAATCACATATTTTATATCCTTAAAATTGAGTGTTCTTCATTGTTTATCATCTAAATGAGATGGACATTATCCATATGTCAAGAAGAAATAAATATCTACAATCCATTCATTAGTAGAATATATAAAAGGGATAAAGATAAACTCTTATTTTTATTTATCATCAAAATATGTTGAGTGGATTACCTAAGAATATTTTTTTATAATATGAGATAACATAATCCTTTTAATTTAACCAATTTTATGATCTTTCTTCCAAGGTAATATTATTATACTTTGGTTATCTAGTTACCTCTCTTAGATTTTGGCGATTATATGCATATAATATTTGCACACTTTATCAATTACTAATGATTTCAATATTATAGAAACCCATCAAGTCTCAATCTCTTTGAGTGCATGCCCTAAGGGGTGCACTAGGAAAGGGGTGTGTAAATCATTGGTGCTTTGAAGGATTGTTGTCCCTTATTTCCACTTGTTACCAATCCAACCAACTCCTACAAACATTCCCCTAAGCTTTGCCTCCTATTTTCAACATCTTATAGTATTTACCATCTTTATTATCCCTTTCCCTAACCTGAACCCATTTTTTTATATTACATGACTTTTTTAACCACATCAACCCTATATTGTTATTTACGAAGCTTATTAAGAACTAGGTTGGCCATGGATGACATAGTTCATTACCTAGTTAAGTCTTTTGTCAATTTAAATACTAGGTCAACTGGGTCAACCTTGTCAACCTAAATTTTTTGAAGGGTTTAGAGTTAAATATAAATTTATGAAAACATCCATTTTTCCATTCTTAAAGAGACAATAAGAATTGATTATCCATTTGTGCTTATTTACAATCTTGTCTTCTACCATTCTACTTGAGGGGTCTTATATTAGGGTTTCTACTTGGAGAAGAATATTGTCTTATGGATAAGTATTAGATGTTTTGGAAATTATTAGTGATCCTCATAAACCACAACAAATTCTTGAAAATTACCTTTGGCAAAGGGAAATATTGAGTCTCGACGGGTTCATCTTCCATGTAAGTATATCTAACTTTGATCCTCTCGTTAGAAGATAAAAGTAACATAAGTAATGGATTTGGAATAATATTACTCTCTCCATTAATTAGGGTTTTACCTATATATAGGTTAATTAGGATTATCTTATGCATGTTTACTTTTATTATTTACTAACCCCATTTTTGTACCAAAAACTTTGGTGAAAACTAGATTAGACTTTTTCTTTACTTATTTTTAGTATAGTGACTATGAAAACATAAGACCTAGTTAAGGTTGTTTCATAGTTTTTATTGATTAGAGGATTTGGAACCCTCCCTATGATATTATTGTGGTAATATATACCTTGTATAGATCTATCATATCCATATTGGTCATGACCTTGATTATCTAATATATCCCTAATCAAAAGTGTAAGGATCTATCTTCTCTGAACTAGGATTGATTTGTAGAATCTATTTCATTTTCCATTACATACATTCTGATGAACTTGATGTGACAAAAATCTTGTGAAGTACCAATGGTCTACCCAACCCTTTCCTAGTGTACCCCTTAGGGTGTACACTCAGAGAGATTTTGACTCAGTGGGTACCCATAAGATAGAAAGCATAAGTAACTGATAAAGTTTGAAAATAGTATGTTTATATATATGTATATATATATATATATGTATATGCCCCAATTGAATCTAATCACATGTAACTTATGTACAATAGAGGATGGTGCTTTGAGAGAGAGCATAGTAACACATAATGTTGAGGCTAAAAAAAATGTTGAAGTATTTTAAAGCAAAAACTAACTAAAATTAAGTGATTGAAAGGGAAATAAATGAAAAAGTAAATGTATGCGTACCTTGACTTACCTTTATTATTGGATAGATGTCTACTATGTTTATATTTTTTATTGTGGAAGGCACATAGACTACTTTATACAAACCCAAGGATACAAAAACTAAAGATTAAAAATAAATAAATGTAAGAAATCCAAGATAATTGGTGATATGTGGATGGGATATACTTGGAAATTTGGCAAACTAGGGTGATAAATGCTACCTTAGACCAAATGACCAAGTCAAATTTTAGAGTAAATTAGGTAACCAAAAAGCCAAGGATACTAAACACCAAAAACCTCAAACAAGTAAACCTTAAGTAAGAAAGGAAAATTCACCAAATCAAACCAAAGATACATGTAAAAAAAATGGTAATCAAACATCAATGTGAAATTAGTAATAATCTTGACTTAACTAAAGATAGGCAAGAAAAAATGGTAAAACAACATTGATGAATAAGTAGTAACAAACTTGACTTAATCATTAATGGAAAAAGGTACATAAAATGGAAAACAACATTGATGAATGAGAAGTAACAAGCCAACCTCACTTAACAATGGAAAAAGTACATGAAATTTGAAATGGACTCAGGTGCTGATAAAAATGGTGGTATAATAATAATAAATGATAAAAAAATTAAGGAAGGTCTATAAATGTAAAGTCATGGTGTAAAGAAAGTAATCCATAATTTCTCAATCATATTATTTTGTTCTAAAGATAGATATAACTGAAACAAAGTAGTGTGATATTGTTTTTAAGATGTAAAGAAGAAGGAAGTATAGAAGATGGAAAATAAATTTAGAATCACACTTTGATTGCCATGGGGAGAAATGAAATGGGTGGAGGGGAGTATGAAGGAAAAACCAAGGTACAAAAACTCTTTATCAAATTCAAAACACTCAAATTAGTTTTATCAAAACAAGAGGAATTTTGACCTTATGGACTCTAAAGAACTTCTCTTAGCCATAAAAGTCTTAGGTCAAAAAATGAAGTATATAGATCATCCCATGAAGGATATATGTATGAAAAGTAAAATGTACCTAACTTCCCATAACATATTTTTCATTCCTCAGGACCCCTTATAGAACTGTTGGTCTACTGCAAAGATTGGGTACTTGTGTGAGAAATTAGGTAGCACCATAGAATTTGTTGAATTCTCCTATTCCAATCTATTAGACTACCACACCCCAATGAACCTTGAATTTATTGTGAGGCCAATTACGGAATTTTAATTTTGATTGAAGATAGGAAATGTGCTTGTAATAACATCTTTTGGTGTGATTTTGAATTTTGAGATTTCTATGTTGCCTTTTGTATATCATTTCCTTTTGTTTTAAATGATTTAGATTTTAAATTTCTTGACGGATTTTTTATATTCATTTTCTATAAGGATTTACAGAACTAAAAATGGGTGCTAAAGATGAATTTCATTTGAATACTTGGGACTTGGTTACTAAGAAAGAGAACTCAGAGAGGATGGTGTCTAAGGGTTTTGTAAATTTAGGTGAAATTAAATTGTTATCTTGACTTAGATATTGTTGTATCTAATGTGGAGTTAAAATAAAGAAAAACAAGAAGAATGAAACATGAAACAATTTGAATTACTTCAAATCACAAAAAAATGTGATAAAGGGGTTAAAAAGGGATACAATGACAGTGAAATATGATTCCTTATCACAAGAATGAGGGAAATGTAGGAAGACATGCTAACATAGGTTGTTATGAAAATTTCATCTACAAAATAAGAAAACTCTAAACTTGAGAGCAAGGATAAGAAACTTGTAACCATTACAAAACACATTATAGAAAAGAAATGAAAAGATGCTTATTTTATGAGAAAGGTCAGGTCTTATCCATGGTCTTAAATTGCAACTCATAAAAGAGGAACCAAAGGTGGTGTACAAAGAATGTGAAAAATAAATAAGATAAATATGGTATTTGTGAAGAAGGATAGGTCCTATCCATGGTCTTACACTATAACTCATGAAAAAAAAGAAACCAAAAGACCAAAAGGACTAAGGTTTGTAAAAAGAGAGAATTGATACATAGGGTAAGACCCATGTAAGTATCCTTCAAATTTTTATTGATAGATAGAATATATAAAGCATGAAAATAAGAGAATTATTTGGACAAAATACTTCTTGAGGAATTTCACATTGGTGGCTTCTTGTAAAATATGACCTTTATTGGTCTAAAGGTGATAGGTACTTAGACTAAGAATATCTTTGACTAAGTAAGGCCCCCACCATTTTGGGCATATTTAACATCTTTATCATGAGTGTAGTCTAATTTAATGATAAGATAACCAACATTAAATGTGTGAATTTTAACTTGTTTATTATGTTGTTTTACAATATGGGCATTATATTGGTAATTATTTTGTAAAGAAGAAAGATGGTGTTTTTCAAGGAGATCAAAAGCATGAAGGTGAGATTCAAATAATTATTCATTGATTATGATAAAAAGGAGAGATATATAAAAGCAAATAAGATCAACTTATATGGGAGGACTGATTTAGAACCTTAGACTAGAGAGATTGGCATTTCCCTAGTAGTAGTGGATATGCTAGTGCAATAGGCCCAATGAGCAAGATAGAGATGAAGATGTCAATCTATGTGGGTTTCACAAATTTTCTTTTAGATAATTTTATTAATAATTTTGTTAGTGTCCTCATCTTGTCCATTACATTATGGATGATAGGGTGTGGATAATTTTTGATTGATTTTAAATCTAGAACATAGTTGTTTGACATATTTATTTTTTAAATTACCACCATTATCTAAAATTATAGTATGAGGGACACCAAAGTGGAAAATTATTTGATTAATGATGAATTTGGAGATGGTGGTACTAGTGACATTAACAAAGGGCATGAATTCAACCCATTTGGTAAAATATTATGTGGCCATGATTATAAATACATGCCTATCTTGAAAGTGAGGTAATTTTACTATGATTTATAATCCCCACGTGGATAATGGCTAGGGATATTCTATGGTTTGAATCTTGACTAGAGGTGAATGAATTAAATCATCATGATCATGGCAATGAGTAAACTTTTTAGCAAATTTAATGGCATCCTTTTCAAGAGTGGGCCAAAAGTATCCCATATGTAAGAATTTGTAGTATGTAGCATGTCCACTATATTGGCCACCACAAATGCCCCCATATGCTTGTTCAATAAGAGGAGGAACCTTATTGTCCAAAAAATTGGCCACTCATTTTGGTAGTCAACATGTTAACTATTTTAGTCATGCAGGCCAAAAAATGGTTTCCTTCCTTCTTAAAAATGTTCTAAGCAATCAAGTTATCCAATTACCCAAGTCTTTTTAGCAAAGGAAATCTCTCATTTTCAAAGGGTTTTCAGTCGAGAAAATGAACAAGGAACAATTCAAAAGACTTAAAGGCATTTCCTAAGAATTGTTGAGTAAGGTTCAATGTAAGAGTTCAATTATATATGGTTCATTAGTGAGGTTCAATGAGATGAAATAAACTATAGGGACTGACCATTTAACCTTTTGAACCTTTGAACTCTACTTCAAGGTTCAAGGTTCAAATAAATAGTTCAACCAAAAGATTCAAGCTAAAGGATTGAGTGGGAAGTTTAAAGCGATTGGTTCAAATGACACATTGAACTCATAAGAAGACTAAATGAATGTGACTCTTTAAAAAACATAAGTGTTGAGTGATTGAACCATTGAACTGATGAAATCTAAAATAATGGTTCAAGGTTCAAGAGGTTCAAGTGAATAGTGACATCCCCATAGACATAAAATTTATAACAATGGAATAACTATTGATTTTCAAATAACACAAAACCAAAGACAAATTTAGTGCCCTGCCAAGAAAGGAGCTGGAAAAGCTAGTAGAAGGTAAGAAGATGGCCCCAAGATCTTAGAACATGAGGAAGGGAAAAAATATAGAAAAGGAAGAGGGAACATGATAGGAATCCAAAAGCATCAGTAGAAGAGTTATTTCAGTGGGTGGAATAGTCCACCAAGTGGATATCAAGGAGCATTAGCATCCAATGGAATGGCCCATTTTTCTTCAATTTAGTAAAGGTGAGTGGATATTCATGTAAGTATCATAAAGAGGAGTGGCCTTGACTCTCAAAAGACTAGACAACCCATAACTATGAAGGGACATTGAATATGATTTAAATTCCTCCAACATGGCCTCTTTATAGGACTTTTTCTTTCTAAAGCATTAAATGCAGCATGGGCTACTTGTGGAAAGGAGTGCACAAGTATTTGAGAGAATACTATATATTGTAATCTTTCATTTTTAGAACAAGGATGATCTCTGAGTTATCGGAAACAAAACTTTGCCCAATATTGAAAGGCATTTTTGAGACTTTGAGCTCAAATTGTTAATCAAATTTTACAAGTTGAATGAGAAAGCAAGTAACCTTTCAAACTTTGTGTTGAATTAACTTGTGTTATATAGGAAATTTTTCTTATGTATTTTTCATTATATCATCTTATTTATCTAATCAAATAAGTAGACCAAGTAAAGATAATCTGGGAGATGTTCTAAAGCTAATTATGAAGACTTTGTGCTACATAATTATCTTTAGTCTATGTTTTCATGCCTTAAAATTGAGGATATTGGAAAAGGATTTGAACTACCTATATCTTCTATTGTCTTATCTTGTTATAGTTTATAGTGGAGACTTTGGGCTACACTTCATTCTAGGGTGTCCTATGTACTTAATCAATAAGAGAAGCAATGAAAGACTTTGTGCTTTCATGGGTTTCTTCTGTATTTAGTTACTACTCAAGACATTTGTCCTCTATTTTGTGAACATCATTTCTAGAAAAAGAGAAATAGATGGTATGATTATACCCCTAAGTTAGTATTAGTATAGGTCTAGTTTATAATAGTTTATAGGGAGCCTCCCCTTGATAAGAGGAGAGATTTATCTCATCATGTTGTGGTCAATATAATTTTTTTGTCTTCAGTTAGTTGGTGACAAAATATTCACCCAACAAATTTTTGGTGACTTCATTGGGGAAGAACATGCAAGTTAAAGCCTCACACTTCAAGTTGAGATAGTTCCATTTTTTTTCCATTCAACACTCTAGCAGATCCACAATATACATGAAGCCAGAGAGCTCAAGGTATTGGTGATCATGTATTCAATTTGCTGCAACAAAATAGCTTCGATCTATTTCCTCCTCGATCTCATCTTTAGTGAACCAGGAGTTTCCCTCCTACCAACATCAGATCTCTAATACCAGGTAAAGCTTCTCTTTTCTCTGCTAGTAGAGCTTTGTTTATACATACTCCACAAATATTTTTTATCCCTCCTTTTAATTATCATATCATGGTAGCCTAAGGCCCTTGTGGTAATACTTTTGGTCCCCTAAATCTAACCCCACCTTTACATGAACTACCTCGTAGTTCAAGAAAGAATTTTCCCAAGTTCTATGGTGATGGGAAAGTTCATCTAGATTAGTATATTGCAACTTTTTGCATAGCCTATGGTGTGATAGGAATTGAATATGAAGACATAGTAGTAAGACTATTTGTAAAAACATTGTAAGGTACTGTCATAGATTGGTTTTATCATCTTCAAGCTTAGACTGTAACCAACTAGGACACTCTCAAGACCAAGTTTGAGGCTAGGTTAAAACCAATAGAAGATGCACACACCTTATTGGCATAGCTTACACAAATGAAGAAGGAGCCTCATGAGCCCATGTGAGACTTCATTGCCAAATTTGATAAGCTGAGGAACAGGATTCCTATAATTTCCCAACCAACACTTGAGAATCTCAAGTGCTTCTTTATCAATTCTCAACTTCCTGAAGTGAGTTTTCTATTAAGGTGGGCTGGCCATATAGATATTTTTGTAGCTCATATTTTGGCTATCAAGGTCGAAGATGATCTTATCCTTACGGGTAAGATAAGAAGAGATCCTAATAGAAATATTTTTTTCTCATTTATTGAAAGTTTTATAAGCACTATTGATCTTATGGTGTGAAAGTTAGCAAATAAATTTTTAGCTCTGAAAAGGCAATGGGCCCAAGGTATGTCTGCTCCTTCTTATCAAGATATACCAAGGAAGACATTTCCTAGCCATTCGTATCTAGGCAATGCTACCAAAAAACAAGGGCAACCCGATCGACTTCCTCCCACACAAGGGAAGCTTGCCATTGAAGTAGCATAGGTCAACTCAGTAGTTGGTTACTATGAAGCTAAACATGATTTCTCTTTCCAACCTAAGATGGACCAAGAAGAGGATGCTAATCTCTTTGTGGAAGAATAATTAGCTGGTGACTCCAATATTGGTTTTTTAGATTATCAAGATGAAGCTAGAAAAAAGGGAGAAGTGTTTGATGGAGCATATGCTATTTTTAATAGGTCCCAAAATTAGTCAACTCAACAAGTTGATAGGGGAAAATTAGTAAAAAATCCTCAGCCAGTAATCTTGATTGCTAAATGAGGAACTTCATTATCTTTCCAATCAAAGGACCTAATGACCAATAAGAAAGCAAGTACCTCAAATAATCTTGTCCCTTTTACTTTTATCCCTCAACCCAGTGTCATATCAAATCAAAATTATAAGGATGGACTACCTTCCTCTATTTCTAGTTCATTCTAGTCATTTGACATAATTAATCATGCTAAGAAGACCAAGATCCAAATGTCTAAGTTTAAATACCTATAAGCCAATCTTGAGTAGTTGGATAGGTTGGCTAAATGCATCAAAAACAAAACCATCCTTGTAGGACAAGATTCTTCCAAAGTGACTCATGATCCACCAAAGAACAAATACATCCAAAAGTAATCTTGTCACTACTCTTCTGGTTACCCATGGGAAAATAGAATCTTTCTATGTTTCTCTATTGATAAATGGTCATAAGTTGAGTAATTGTATAATAGACTCTGGAGCCTCTAATAATGTTATGCCTACCAAGGTAGTAGATTCTCTTGGTCTTACCTTAACTAAGACTTTTGGGAGATGTTTCTCCATGGAATAAAAAGTACCACTTTTGGGTTAGATCAAAGATGCCCAATTTGCATTTGTGGCCTTTCCAGATAAGAGAATTAAGATGATGGTCTTAGTGGTTGATATTCTAGCTTCATATGGCATCCTACTTAGATGAAATTTCTACAAAGATGTTGGTGGAGAGTTGAACATGGACCTATCTAAATCAAGGATACCTATTAAAGGAATCATGCAAAAGTTGCTTCCTGAGAGAGAGTCAAAGTACATTGTTACTCAGACATCAGACCCTGAGGCTCAAATTTTGTTTAAAACTTTAGGAATGGGTAATTATTTTTTGTCCACTAAAGATGTTCTTGTTTCATTAGACCATAGTTCACTAGGTGACAACTCAAATAATTTAGGTAAGAAATCAAAAGAACTTATGGAGGAAAGCTCAGGGAAAAAGAAATCTTCCCTTACTAATGAATATAAATCTTTAAGAAGATCAAATCTTAATGATCTTTGGATCTTAGAATTTTATGGTAGTTGCTCTTCTAATAGTTCTATAGCTAGAATTGTGTTGATATCCCCACAAGGAGACATTTCCCATTATTCATACAAGTTGTAATCTGGCAATACCAACAACACTGCTAAATATGAATCATTATTGCTTAGATTACAATTTGCTCATGCTAAAGGTGTTAAAGTTCTTCATGCCCATGGAGATATTGAATTGGTGGTTTACCAAGTAAGAAGCCTATATCGAACCAAGAATGAGAGACTATGACATTATTACAATCTTGTATGAGATTGCATTGAAATTTTTGATGCTTTCAACATTTCTACAATGCCCAAAGAATTTAATGATTGTGTAGACTCATTGGTTGTCTTTTAAACCCTCATGGTTCCTCATAAAGATTTCAAAGGGAACAAGTACACTATTGAGTTGGTATTTTAACAAAGTGTACCTGACAATGCTAACCATTTGCAAGTGTTTAATGGTGATAATCAAATTGTCACTTTTTTGGAAAATATGGATGGTTTTGAGGAGCTCTATTTCAAAGGTAGTGCCTCTCTAACACGGGAATTAGTTCGTAAAACAAGTTCACAAATTGGCAAAGAGTTTCTTCAAATCAAAGGGAATAAAATCCCAAAGGGTTTAGTTCCTCTTGAGAAAGTATTTGATAAGCATGATAGGGGTATCAAGCATCAACCAATGGATTCAAGTTCATCCAAGGAGTTCAATCAAGTAAATCTAAGTACTGAAGAAAATTCTAAAATGGTTAACATTGGGAAATGTTGCACTACTGATGAAAAGCTCAAATTTGTTACTCTTATTCACCGTTACTTTGATGTTTTGGCAAATTCCTATGATGACTTGAAATCCTTCATGCCTAAATAAATTTGGCATGAAATTCCTCTCAAGATTGGGTCATTACCTCACAAGTAGAAGCAAAGACAATACAATCCCAAGATAGTAGGTATTGTCCTTTCAAATATCTAGAAGATGTTGAATGCTAGGATAATTTTTCCAATTCACTATTCTACTTGAATCACCAACATAGTTCTTGTAAGGAAAAAGAATGGAGAAATTTGTATATGTGTGGATTTCAAGAATCTCAATCAGCCTTCTCTAAAGGACAACTACCCTCTACCTATCATGGATCAAGTGTTGCAAATAGTAACTGGCTTAGAGATGTTATCAATGTTAGATGGTTTTTATAGGTATAATCAAGTAGAAGTTAGTGGAGTAGATCAACATAAAACTACTTTCACTACACCTCAAAGCACGTTTGCATATCATAGAATGCCTTTTGGTTTGATCAACACTGGCACCACATTACAGAGAGCAATGGAACTTAACTTTAAACATGAATTAGGGAAGTTCATCATGGTATATCTTAATGACTTGACTATCTTCTCAAAGCATCACCCTGATCATATGAATCATTTGCAACAAGTGCTAGAACACTGTCAGCAAAATGTTGTTTCTCTTAATCCTAAGAAGTTAGTTTTTGTGGTTACAAAGGTAAACTTGTTAGCCACATTATATCCCAAGAAGGTATAAAAATTAACTTACAAAGAGTCAAATCTATCCAAGATCTTACTCTACCTACTAGTAAGTCTGCAGTTCATTCTTTCTTTGAAAAGGTGAATTTTCTATAAAGGTTCATCCCAAAATTTGTAGAGAAAACTCACCACATTATTGACATGATGAAGGGTAAATCTACTTTACGATGGATTGAAGAAGGCACAATAGCATTCAAAGATATCAAGAAGGCTATTGCTCATGCCCTAATCTTGGTTTGTCTAGATTATACCAAAGACTTCATTGTATACAGTTATGCTTCTGAGCACACACTTTTAGCCATTTTGGTTCAGTAGGACAAAGAAGGTGTGGATTTTCCCATATAATTTATGATCTACCCTCTCAAATATCATGAATTTAAGTATTCAATTATGGATAAACATGCTTATGCAGTGGTTAAGGTGGTAAAATATTTATGGTTCTATATCCTAAATTCACACACTATTGTTCTGGTGCCTGATACCACAGTGAAGGCTATTTTAACTCAGTAAGAGTTTGGTAAAAAAAAGGGCAATTGGATTGCCAAAATTATAGATTTTGATCTTGATATCAAGCCTATTAATCTAGTATAGGAAAGAGGTCTCTGTCAATTGATTGCTAAAAACATATCAGAAGAAGCATGATATGAAGAGGTAGAGATTGATGACATGCCAACAGTTCTTTTTATTACTACTACTAATGAGTGGTATTCCAATATCACTCATTTTCTTACCTATGGTGAGTATCCTACCCATTTTTTCATAAATAAAAAAGAAATTTTAAGTTGAAATCTACTAACTATGTCTTGTGGGATAATGGTTTGTACAAAAGAAGCCTTGATGGGGTATTTCTTCACTATGTGGATAAAGCGTAGCAAAGCAAGATTTTGGAGTCTTTCCATAACTTGGTTTGTGGAGGAAATTTTTCCACACCCATGAATGCTCATAAATTTCAATGATCTAGATACTATTAGCCTGCTCTGTTTCAAGATGTATACAATTGGGTATGTAGATGTGATTTGTGTCAACAGTTCATTGGGAAACCTAAGTTGGCCATATTACCCATCAAGCCTATGGTGATCATAGAGAATTTTAAGAAATGGGGAAATGAATTCATTGGCACCATGAATCCATCCTCAAATTTTGGACATAATTATATCATCACTATAATAGCCTATTTTACTAAGTGGGTGGAAGCCATTCTAGTCAAGCATGTCACTTCAGAAGTGGTGTGTAATTTCTTGAAGGAAAATATTATTTCCCATTTTGGAGTTATAAATAAGATTATAGTATATAATGCCTCATGTTTCTCTTCTCAAGAGATTACTAACTTTTTCTACAATCACAAAACTATTCTTTCCCACTCTTCAGACTATTATCTGCAAGGAAATTGTCAAGCAAAATCAAGTAACAAAAATCTGGTTACTATCATCAGGAAACTGGTTGATGAAAATTAGAGTATTTGGCATAAATCATTATTTGATGATTTATGGGTAGATAGTATTATGCCTAAGAGGGTAATAGGTATGTCCCCATTCCAACTTTTGTATGGTCTAAATGCAAAAATACCCATTACCTTAGAATTACGAGCATTGAAGTTGGCAAAGTAGAAGCTTCAACTTTTGAAAATTCTATTGACAAAATAATCATGTGTCTGACTGATTTAGAAGAGAAATGAACTATAGTAGTGAATTTTATTGCTAAACATCAAAATTAGGTGAAGAAACTTTTCCACCAGAAATCAAGGATTCACAAGTTTCAGATTGGAGATCAAGTCTTGTTATGGGAAAAGAGGAGATAACCAAAGGGAATGCATAGAAAATTTGATTCTTTGTGGAGAGGTCCATTCTTCATCCATCAATTTAGTGGTGATAATAGTTTCTTATTGATATATCAAGATGGAACACCATTCTCACTGCCTTGTAGTGGGTAGCATCTGAAGCACTTTAATTCTTGAATTATCAGATAAGTTCATTTATACATTTGTATGGTCTTTGTTTGTTTTGTTTTGTTTTGTGTTTTTCATTTAATTTTTGGGCATCTTTCTCTTTTTGGTGGCATTAATCCATGGTCCAATGGCATGGAAAAATGCACTTGGATTCTGTTTTATAGTCCCTTCGATTCTTTCAAAGTACAACTGATGGAAGTTCCCCAACTGGAGCCTACTATTTTCCCCAAAATCAGCCACTCATTTTGGTAGTCAACATGTTAATTATTTTCATCTTGCAGGCCAAAAAATGGTTTCCTTCCTTCTTAAAAATGTTCAAAATAGTCAAGTTATCCAATTACCCAAATCTTTTTGACAAAGGAAATCTCTCATTTTCAAAGGGTTTTAAGGCGAGAAAATGAACAAGGAATAATTCAAAAGACTTGAAGGCATTTCCTAAGAATTACTGAGTAAGGTTCAACATTGGAATTCAATTATACATGGTTCATCAGTGAGGTTCAATGAGATGAAATAAAATATAGGGACTAACCATTGAAACTTTTGAACCTTTGAACTCTGCTTCAAGGTTCAAGGTTCAATTGAATAGTTTAACCAAAAAATTCAAGCTGAAGGATCGAGTGGGAAGTTCAAAGTGGTTGGTTTAAATGACACATTGAACTCATAAGAAGACCAAATGAATGTGACTCTTTAAAAGACATAAGTGTTGAGCCATTGAACCATTGAATCGATGAACTCTAAAAGAATGGTTCAAGGTTCAAGAGGTTCAAGCGACAATTTAGATCAATGGAATAACTATTGATTTTTAAATAGCATAGAACTAAAGATAAATTTAGTGCCCTACCAAGAAAGGAGCTAGAAAAGCCAATATAAGGCAAGAAGATGGCCTTGAGAGCTCAAAACATGAGGAAGGGACAAAATATATCAAAGAAAGAGGGAACATGATAGGAATCTAGAAGCGTCGATAGAAGAGTTATTTTAGTGGGTGGAATATTCCACCAGGTGGATATCAGAGAGCATTAACATTCAATGGTGTAGCCCATTTATCTTCAATTGAGTAAAGGCAAGTGGATAGTCATATACGTATCATAAAGAGGAGTGGCCTTGCCTCTCATAAGACTAGGCAACCTATGCCTATGAAGCGATATTGAATATGATTTAAATGCCTCCAACATGGCTTCTTCACATGACTTTTCCTTTCCAATGCATTAAATTCAGCATGGGCTACTTGTGGAAAGGAGTGCCCAGGTATTTGAGAGAATACTATATATTTTAATCTTTCATTTTTAAAACAAGGAATATTTCTAAGTTATCAAAAACAAAACTCTACCAAAAATTGAAAGGTATTTTTGAGACTTTGAGCTCAGATTGTTAATCAAATTTTACCAATTGAATGAAAAAGCAAGTAACCTTTCAAACTTTGTGTTGAAATAGCTTGTGTTATATATGAAATTTTTCTTATGTCTTTTTCCTTATAGCATCCTATCTGTCTAATAAAATTGGTAGAGCAAGTGAATATAATCTGGGAGATGTTTCGAAGCTGATTGTGAAGATTTTGTGCTACATAATTATCTTTAGTCTATGTTTTCATGCCTTAAAATAGAGGATATTGGAAAAGGCTTTAAACTACCTATATCTTCTATTGTCTTATCCTATTGTAGTTTTTAATGGAGATTTTGGGCTACACTTCATTATAGGGTGTCTTATGTACTTAATTAGTAAGAGAAGCAATGAAAGACTTTGTGTTTTCATGGGTTTCTTGTGGATTTAGTTACTACCTAGGAAGTTTATCCTCTATTTTTTGAACATCATTTTTGAAAAAAGAGAAATGGATGGTTTGATTCTACCCCTAAGTTAGTATTAGTATAGGTCTAGTTTATAATAGTTTATAGGGAGCCTCCCCTTGCTAAGAGGAGAGATTTATCTCATCATGCTATGGTCGATATAAAATTTTTGTCTTCAGTTAGTTGGTGACAAAATATTCACCCAATAAACCTCATATTGAATAATTTAGTGGAATAAGGTACCTTTAACATTAAAATAATATAGGATGTTATATATAAATACATACTTAAATTTTTTTTTTGAATGTGAGTCTTTTCATGAGAATTGAGGTCGGGAGGATAAGTTTGGTATTTGAGATATTAAATGGTGTCTTTGTACCACAAGCTTTGTCAAATGGTGATGGCCTCAATATATTAGATAAGTGAATATTATGGTTGAATATAAAGTAGAGATTTTCTTATTTGGATAAGAAAAGTGGGATTGGTAATAACTTGGTGCAGATGAAAAAGAGATGTTGAAGAAGAAAGGGAATTGGCAATAGAATTTAAATCTTGAAGGATAGGATTGATTGTGAAAGAAATGAAATCTTTGGTAGGAGTAGTTGAAATTTGATAATAAGAAATGAGGTTCTTGATTTTTCAATAGTAATCACCATTGACTTGGTAGAAAATGAGTTGAGAATTTCCTAAAGCATAAAGGTAGTGAATATCTAAATCAAGGGCAACTCTCATACCTAAGATTATAGATTTTTACTCTACCATGTTAGTAACATCAAATTTTAAGTGAAAATATAATGGGATGATTTTTATAAGAGGGATCATAAGGATACAACCTATGCTATCTCCTTAAAGGCATTTATCTCCATTAAAATGAAGGGTCCAAGTATCTTTCTATAAATCAACATTAATATTAGGCATTTATTTGATAACTACTTTTAGTTTATTGGTATCAAAGAGGATAGTGGATTCATCAAGATTACTTACTTAAAGATCAACAATGAAGTTATGGAAGTAATATCTATGGGATATGACTTGGTTGAGACCTTTAATATAGAGAATATTGTCATCGATAAGACTCTCATGAAGGTTGTTGATATTGAGCATAGGAGATGTAGCAAGTTGATCAATGATGATTTATCCTTTGACAACTTTTTGAGTAATAATTTAGAGATAAAATTCCACTATAAGGACCATCCACTTGCCAGTTATGTCTCTAAGAATAAAGCCTTTAGGAAAGAGGTGATGAAGGGATCAAAATGGATGATGACATAAGTGGTTTGATAAAGCATTCAATATCAATGTTTTTTAGTGATAAAATATATGGTGAGGCAATCATGTTTGACTTTTGTATAACATTTCTGATAATTAGTGAGGCCTCGATTGATATAGAATATAGCATATTCTCTTCTAGTATCATCTTGTTGGGAAAGCATTGCCCAAACTAATTTAGGTATGGAAGAGGTATATAGGATCAAAGGTTGATTGTTTAATTGGGGATGAATAGTAGTTAGGTGAAGCAATGATTATTTCATATTATCAAACATTTTTTGATAGGGATCTATTCATTCAAAATAATTACCTTTCTTAAGTAGAGAATTAATGGAATAGATATGGTAAGACATTTTAAGGATGAATCATCTAATTTTCCCAAGTTTATCAAGGTAAGTGTGAATGTTTATAATGTATAGAAGGATGGGAATGTTGATGATAACATTAATCTTGGCATGGTAAAAATTGATTCCATGGAGAGAAACTAATAATCTTAATAGTTTTCTAGATTGACACTAAAAAAACATTTGTAAGGATTTAATCTAACTTTATATTCAAAAAGGTAGTCAAAAATGATGCCAAGATCAGAAAGATGAGTCTTGATACATTTATATTTATCAATGAGGTCATACACAAAGATTTATACTATTTTGTTAATAAGATCATGAAAGTTATTACTCATTGCCCATTGATAGGTAGCTCTAACATTTTTTGAGGCTGAAGGGAATTTTAACATAGTAATATATGCCCCATTCTATGGTGAAATTTGTCTTGTGTTGGTCCTTGGGAGCAATGTGAATTTGGTTATAGCCCCAAAAACCATCCATAAAAGATAATATTTCATAACTAGCTATGAAATTAGTAATGGCATATATTGAAGGTAGAGGCAAATTATCGTTGTTATGAGTAAGATTAAGGTTATGGAAATCAATGCAAATGCAAATGACCATAGTGACCACTTTTTGAATAGGGACTATATTAGAAACCCATTCAAAATAGTCCATTCATTTGATAAAATTAGAATCAATAAGTTTGATAGTTTCTTTATGGCATAAGTTACAAACCTTGGGTGGAAATATCCATTGATTTTGGGACATAGGTTTAGCATTAGGATAAGTGATGATATTATGCACCTTGATTCTAGGTTAATACCAGGCATGTCCTTTTAGGATTAGGTAAATATATCATGATATTTATTAAAAAATAAGGTAAAATTATCGTGTTTAGCATGTGTGAGTTTGCAAGAAATTATAATTGGTCGAGGGCATGATGGAGTACCATATTCGATGAAAGTAGTTTATTTGATAAGCATATCATTACCATCTTGGATGTGATATGGTTCATTTGGTAAAGAATAAATTTGATCAGATTTAGGGTCAATGCTAGCAATGATGTTGTTGAAATAAAGGGCTTTATTTTTGAAGCTCTCAAGTTTTTAATGTTACTAAGGAAGTTGAGGTTCGTAAGCATGATTTAATTAAAGAATAGCTTCATAGCTAGGCAAAGTGGGAAGAGGACCATAATAATCAACATCTACTTTAAGATCAAGAATTTGATTACCATGGTGATCATATTTAAAATGTATTTGATGGATATCTATGGCCTTGGCATATAATGTAATCTCAAGAGTAGGAGGAGTAGATTAATTGGATGAGATTGGTGTATCATTAGTTTCTTTGATGGAGGAATAATTAGATGTAATGGTGGGATATGTAGGTGTTAAAGAAGATGGAATAATTTATGAAGGTTTGGAAGGTAGGATTTATTCAACCACCCAAGGAGTATCAAGAAGTAGATAATTAATATGAGGTACATGACTGTCGAGAGCTAGTTTAAAATCCATGAATATTGTGTGAACATCTCAGTTAAAAGAATGTATTTGAGATAAAGAATAATGTTGAACATCCAAGTCTTGACACTAATCTTGGGCAATGATATATTTATCATCATAAGTTAGGGAGATGGTACATGCTTGAGATTCAAAGGGAGTTTCATAAGGTCAAATTTTGAGATCATTAAACTTGTGTGGAGACATGATTAGAGGATCTTGGAATAATTTTTCCACTTTATAGTCATTGCATGTGAAGGAATATTCTAGGTAAGAAGGTTCATGAGCATTACATGAAGGGGAAATTAAATGATCTCATCAATATCAAGAATAGTATGATCATGAGGTAATTAAGAGGGAGGAAACCACTTCGAGATATAAGGAGGTAGCTTAGTAGTGTAACAAGTATGTTACAATTCATTAGGTTCATCATGTTCTAAATCATCAAGAGTAACCTATAAGTCTAGATTGATGTTGATGAATTTAGGCAAGGGAGACTATTGATGGTAGGAATGGTAGGAATGCAATATTGAGATTTCAAATTGGGAAGTTGAATATTCCAAAGGTTAGGATCGGCCTCATGCTTATACCATTTATTTTTATGTAGGAATTTTATGCATTGGCTAGTGAAAGAAGTGATGGACGTATTTATATGAGTCAAAGGGTGATCGAGGAGTATGTTATAAGATAGGGGTAAATCAAAGACCATAACTTTAGTTTAAATGGTCTTAGGTTTGATTGTTAGGGGAAGCCAAATACAACCAAGTGGATTTTGATTAGTTTAATCAAATCCATAATAGGTGAGGTAGGTTTGCTTGAGATGACCCTTATTATATCTAGGTTGTTGGATGATCCACAAAGATGTCACATTAGCATTAGACCCTTTGTCAACTAAATATTTATGAATAAGGGTAGCATTAATGGCTATTTTAATGAATAAGAGTAGATCATTAGTGTAAAAAAGTATATCATCATTAATCATGTCCTCTTCAAGAAATTCAATAAAAGGCTTGGAATAAGGATAAATAGATTCAATGATATGCATGTTGGTATGTTAAGGCTCGATAAAGGGTGGTTATTCATCTATAGGAGATGGATATTCAATTTCTTGTAATTGTTGAATGAGGAACTTGAGATGATAAGGGGAAGTACAAACTAACTCCATAAGTGGAATCTTGCAATGCATGGAGTTAAGTTCTTCAAGAAAGTTACCATGGGTTTTAGTAGAAGAACTAGTGTGAGGTTTAGAATGTGAGGTATATTTTGAAAGACTGGAAGTGGTTGGGGGTTCAGAGGAAAGAGGTGGTTCATCATGTGATTATGAAGCTAAATGAGTGGTTGTAGTATATTTGAGAAGTTGTTCTTCCAAATATGGTTTCTTAGGTTTTATGATGGGATCTTTGTGAGATAGTTTGTGATGATAGTTGACCTTATCTATGTTAACATATTGAGAATTTTTGTAATATTGGTCATAGTTGGCATCAATAGCACAAACATCCTTGATATTTTTTTATGATTATATGTGGGAAAATGTTTATGGTTATTAGAAGAAGAACCTTTAGTATCTTGTCATTTCTGAGAAGTAGTGTTGTACTCTTGATGATGGAGTTGTATCATGGATTTATGATTGAAGGAATCAAAAATCATGTAAGAGATAACAAATTTAGTAAGCCCTTGACAAGTTTCATGGGAATGACCAATGTCGGTGTGGACCAATAAAATTAATTAGGGTCATACCATTTAGGAGGATTATTAGGATAAATAAAGGGTTTATATGGGGTAATAATTGTTTCATTTGCTACACAATTAGTGATATGTAATAAGATGGGGGATTGTCAACTTTGAGAACTCCTGGTTTAGGTCAATGAGTATTACTAGTGATGGCATTAGTAGAATTTTGAAAATATATTTTAAGCAATTTGGTATTAGGTTTGAATTGCTTCATGAAACAAGTCTTGATGTTTAACTTGGTTAAGAGCTTCATTAAGTATTTGAGGAGAAAAATTTCAAACATTATATTGAAGCAAAGGAGTTAAATAAGTTATAAATAGTTTGAAAAAATTATCTAGCATGTTATGGTCAGATTTATGGTCCAGAGAATCCATCATTTGATAAAATCATGAGCTGATTCGGTGGAAGATTGCTTAGCATTGATGAAATGCCTAAGGAAATTTTTGGGAAGGTCATTTTGTTGAAAATCTTTAACTAAAGGATTGACTAAATCCTCAATTTTCCAAATGTAACATTGGGAACTTAGTTGTACCATTTTTATACATTGCTAGTTAAGTTTTTAACCAAAAGTTTAGTTATGGAGAAAGTATTAGCTTGGATTCATTCTTTATAAATATTACCATATGATTTGAGAAATGATGTAGGGTATTTAGTATTATCATACGGCATAGTTGGATATATATTACCAATATCAATGGAAATGATGAAAGGAGATAAAGGCTCATTTTGGATGTTCTGAATCATTTTTTTATTCATGATAGGTTAAGGAATAAAATAACATTTACTGAGGCATCTCTAAGAGGTGGAGGAGTAAAATTTGTATTATCTTGAGGATTGAGAACTAGAGGTTGATTATCCATATCGATCAAATAAAATTACAATTTCATCACTTTAGAGGTGTTACAAGTTTGCATTATGTTCATTTATTATATGAATTTTGTAAGTTGAGTCATATCAATTGGTGAGTTGGTGTTCATAGGAGAACTCCCTAAATTGCTATTAGGTTGAGGGTTATTTAAAGGTGGAATACCATTGGTATTATTGGATAGAATTGTGTCAATTACTCCCATATTTTGTTGAAGAGTTTGAATATGAGAATTGTCTTGATAGGTACAAAAATGATCAGATCCACCTACTTTGTCTTGAGGTGTGATTTGAACCATGTTAAAATCCATAGATGAATGGGGGAAGAGGTGCTCCAAGAGTGAGGTTTATCTTTATAGGTAAAGAGATGGAGAAAATAATACCCCATATAGTGTCTAAATGGATTTAAGTTATCCAAAAAGATTCTAGTAGGGGAAATCATAATGTTTTCAACAAATTAATATAATTCTAAGGAAGGAGAAATAGAGAACTAAGTAATCCAAATATAATATAATTGTTAGGAATCAAAGACAAGGTCAATTGGGTTGACTATGTATTACTAAAAAGGTACCTAAGAAGGATACATGGTTGACTAGGTCAACTTTGTACTATAACCTAATTGGTAGAAAAGAGTATAGGGTCAACCAAGTCAACTTAGTAATATAGATAAGGAAAAACATAGTCTAATAAGGATACAAGGTTGAATATGTCAACTTAGTACTATAATTTTTTTCATCAAATATTGCACCATAGGACACTCTTTGAAGCTTCCTCAATTTGATGCAACATTGAATCATCTCTCAAGTTTGTGGTAACTTGTAAGAGAGATGAATCTCTAAGATTAAAAGGGCCAACTCCCTGAATTCTTCTCTAAGTGTCTATGACCTAATCTAATGTTTTATTTGTGAAAAGGTGTAGAATCTTGCATAAAATGGAAACTATACTGAAGAAGGTGATCCACCAAGATAAGTCCCATAGACTATCACACTCCTACTAAACAAAAAATATTTCCAAGACCAATTATATGCATTGAAGGATCTTAACATAGTGTTTCATTGTGAAGGTAGAACACTTGGGATAGTCAACAAGATAATTGACCTAGGGGTAGATTGCACACCATAGAGATAATTTCATAATTTAAAAATAACCTAGTACATTTATCACACTACACATGACCTATTAAAATCATAACTCTTGATTAAACATGAAGGATAGAGGGAGTAAGGATGATACTATCACTTAGCTCCATAATAAATCACTCACACACTTAGACAAAATGTTCAAAGGCAAATTTTAATGTCATATTAGTAGGGATTTTCCATACCAATTGTGTTTATCTCTACAAAAGCCCAAATGGATTAATCTATAGAAATTGGAAGAAGAGAGAGAGTGGAGAGAAGTTGAAGAGGCATAAAGAGAAGTATTAAAAGGTGAAAATTAGTTATGATTCATGTGGATGAGATATAAAAAGAGTTATGAAACTTATTTACACATCATTTTATTCCCAAATAAGCCTCTTTTCTAAATGTGGCGAAACAATCTTCTTGATCATTCTTTCTTGTGAAATTTGCTTCATGATGGAATTTAGTCTAAGAAGGTTAGGATAAGTATCTTGTGTATGTTGATGATAGGGATTTAAAAAATTTATTTCACCTGAATTTGGAGTTTTCTTTAGCATGAAATTCTCTTACACAAACTCTATCATCACCTATCATCAAGATCACTCTCCAATAGGCATTCTTGACACTTAGCACAAGAATATTTCCATCCTTCATAAATGATCCATACCAAGGGTAATGTGACACATTTTGGGACACATCATACACATGGATTCATCAAAAACATCATAAAGAGACACAAAACTTGAGTTTGCACCTTGTCCACTATGTCATTCTAGATGCCAGTTCAGATAGGCTAAATAGAGAAAGATAGTAGAGGAATTTTTTAGTATTTACAAGGTATTAAAATGGAATTTATGGTTTCCTTAAGTCTCAAGATACTTACCAAATTTATTGTCATCTCATGGTGATCTTTAGGACCTACAAAACATAAGAAAATATCAAGAAAACCTACTTTTTTCTCCACCTATATGGATTCCATACAATCCAATTACATGGATTTAAACCTCATGGATTTGGAAACAACTTCTCTTTTATCCTAATGGTAAAATTCATTCATCTAAATTTAATTTGAGACTCCTTTATCTATTTGAGTCCTTATGGAAGGTTTGCAAGGGTTTTGAAGTGATTTTCATTCTTAGCATTCATTCATAACCATGAAACATTAGAGTTATAATAAAATTCCACTTACGTATCCTCAAAGACCTTATTAAAATTAATTTAATGGATAAAATTACCATGAAAATCTTGGTGGAAGTTATAAACATTTGAATTTGACATTTGAGCTCATTTCTTGCTTCTTAATGGGGTTTGAATGCTTCCTGAGCCATAAATGGCTTCTTGAAGATTATATTTGAAAATTTAAGGTTTTAATATAGACACACACACAAACACACACACACACACACACACACACACACACACACACACACACACACACACACACACACACACACACACACACACACACACACACACACACACACACACACACACACCATACAAACTTACTCCAAAAATTATAATGTATTTTAAAAATATTGAAATGAAAATTGACCCCTATTTGGTTTTAGGCCTAAACCTTGCCAATAGGTTTGCCTGTATCTTTGAGCTCCTCTTGACCCTATAATGGTTAAATTTGAAATTGATTGATTTATAACACACAAAATACCTCTTTAAACATTTATTAATAACTTTAAAACATATATTAGGTTGAAAATGCATATGACCTCTAATTTGGCTTCTATCCCTAAGGCTTTCCTTCACACTTGGACTATAACCCTTATTGTGTAGGGTTCCTTATCTACTCTCAACACTTATATAAATGTTTATTAGGTTTTTTAAAGTATCTTACATCTTATATAACATTTATTTGGTTATTTTTTTCCTTGATACCATCAGTTCATCATTTTCCCCCAAAATAGTCATTCTTGTGCATGAAGGGACTACCCCTACTCTGAGATAGAACATTGAGTATTAGGAATATTTTTTATGAAAATTAATTATTTTATAAGCTCAAAAATGTCATAATAACCATATTTAACAATTTTTTTTGTTTAATTCCATGTTTAAGGGATCTAACCATCCCAATTTCTTGAAAAAGGGGTAAAAAACCTTGTGTTTACATGTTCTTGACCAAACCTCCTTATGAATGCTCCTTATTCACTCCTTTGATGCATCAAATTTGTTAATGAATGTTAATAACCCTTATTTTATTATTTTTATCCTAATTATCCACTCAAAACCTGTCTCATAAGTGGAATCTCATAGTCACCTCTTGAAACAAGGCTTTCCCTACCATGCCTATACAGACATAGTCCATTTTTCTATGAGAAAATGTTATTGGGTGGATTTCATATGTTACATACATGTAATTTAATTAATTTTATGATTATAAATACATATCAAACTTGTCTAAAACTCCTTATTCCTTAGGCACCAAACTCTCATCATATCCCTCTCTTGCTTATGACCCTATCTAACTATCATAGTGAATAGGGTGATTTTGTTTTGGGTGCCTTTATTTGGAGATTATAATGAAGGTTTAAAAAAAATTATATTCCCTTGACTCATTTTATTATTCCAATTTTAAATCATCTCCAAGCCTAGCGTCTTGGCCCTTTTAGGCCTTTCAATTGCTTATTGTCCTTCATGGATTGGGACAATCCCAGTTCCCTACCTGTAGGTTATTTTGGGGTTGGTCATTAGAATTAAATTGATATTTATGGATTATTTAGAAACTAAATTAGATTTTAAATTAACTATATTTGACATTTCTATCTCATTTACCATAATAATTCTTTAAGACTCCTCTACATGCTAATGTCCTCATTTCACTATTTGCTCAGCTGTAAGGGGCTAATTTTCATTCATTTTAGACATGTAGGTTGTTTTCTAGGTCAATAATATAGTTTTTCATGGTTTAATTTATGTAATTTATGTATTTAACTAAATTAAACACATGAAAACTCATTAAATTTTTCATGGCCACACCTATTTTACAAAATTTAACCTTTCTACCTATAGGTGGTTCCTCACAGTCCTATATACAGATAAAGGAATATGAATTGGGGTTTAGAACATTGGATTTCTTCTTTTCTCATGTAATTTTAGATTATAGGCATCCTTTTAATAATTTGGTATGATTTCCCATTTATGGCATATATAATATTATCATATTGAAGTGGAAAGTGAATTTTCTTTTAAAATCTTGTACATGAAGAATGTTAAAAACTAGTGGTTTTGAGGGCACTTTTTGGTCTCCCAATGATCACCTTCCATTGTTCATTATCGTTCTAAACTCTTCACATTATTTTTACTATTATAGGACTGAAAATTTACCATATATATATACCTTCGGGCATTATTCAAGCATATTGGGAGAAATCCATAAAACTCTCTAGCTCTCTAATTAGTTCTTTTAGGGACAAAAGTCCTGAAACTTAGAATTTTTCTATGTGATGATTCCTCCATATTTATTAGGATATCAAGTATCACTAACATGATTTTCAAGGTATCAACATATTTCCTAGACCATCATGAGGATCCAACCTTGTCATTTTACTCTAGTACAAGCCTCTCTAGCTCTACAAATGACACTTGAATATATGCATTTGACTGTATATGAGGTAGAGAGGGAAATTGAGCACTAATATACAAGTTTAAGGATTTAAAATCACTTCAAGTGAAAATTTTAACCCTTAAATTCAATATCCCCCATTAATAACACCTAGAAATCATCTTGAAAACACATTTTCAACATGAGAAACACCTACCTAAAGTTGAAAAGGGTAAACAAAGAAGGGGAATGTATTAAATGTGAAAAATTAGGCTTTATGACCTCTTCTTTCATCATAAAATTCAATTTCATACTTTAAAACACTTGAGACATAGTAAGTTTCTTCACATAACATGGAAAACCTCCAAGTTAAGGCACCTATATATGCAAATTTCTAAGCAAAGGTAACAAAGATGATCCAAAGAAAGACAAGTGTAGAAAATGCTTTCCTAGGCATTTGATAGCTTCCAAGTCCAATAAAACCATGAAAAACTTGTGGAGAGGCATTATATAACCTTGAATAACACATATATTCCAATTGATTATTTATAACGGAGGATTCACCAAATCTCAAGTTCTTGTTATGAAAATGAGGTGCAGTTAGAGCACTATCTACCCCCAAAAAAACTCCTCCCAATTCTACCTATATGGCCCATGTCAAGTGCATGAAGTTGCTATTTATGTGATTTCCAAGTGAAAATGGAGGAAAACAAGTTGAATATGAAACTTTTTTCATTATTATTGAAAACTAGGCATTGAAATGGATGATGGGAGGTGAAGAGTTACTATTCCCATGTTTTTAGCTAATGGTAGACTTGAAAAGTCTGTACAAGTGCCCAAAAGCTCCTATTTTTTAGGGAAAACTATGATTTATTGATCATAATTTATTTATATCTATCATCTTATGGATCCTAAAATTATCTAACCTCTTCCACATTGAACCACAACTTGTTGATAATTGCTTGCTTAGAAAAATCTGTACATGTCATTAATAGAGCTAAAAATGTGGCCAAATGACCCTTTTTGCATATGAAACAAGGTGAAAGATAAATTAATGACTTGGAAACACCTTAAAACATGTTAAATGACATATTAGACCATTTTAAACATAATTTTATCCTTTTACCATTTTTGACCAAGGTTGACCAACTTTGACTTTAGTTGACTAGGCCAATACATAGAGGGTGGACTTCAACAAGGACTAGGGAGAGGATGAGTAAGATAATAGACCAATATAACACCCTATCATACACATGGGAAACTTATTAAAACTTCAAAATAGTAGGTGTTGGCCCAAATTTGACTTTGGGTTAAATTTGATAAATATTCTTGGTGATTCCTAGGGGTGGCATGCAAGCTATGCCTAAGATCAGTTGCCTAATCCTTTCATTGGGCTATGGATTCTTTGTAATATTCATTAAAAAATCAATTTCCTTTTAAAGACACACCAAAATAAATGAAAACACACCAAATAAGATACACTCTAGGGAAACACACATGTGCTCAACTAGAGCACTTAGGGAACACAACCAAAGGAAAACACACACCTATGCTACTATTTACAAAAACTATCTTACAAGGAACAATATCAGAAATTGAGATGTATCACATTCATATAAATAGGCAATTCTTATCCATCCAACTTAGATAGTTCGAAATAATTGCTTTGCTTTCATTTACTGATGATGTAAGATCCACTCCACAAAGCATCAAATTTTGTATGTCTATTTAGTTTTTCTCCATCTTCATCTCATTTCATAACTAAGTCACCTTCTTTGAACACTCTTATACTTTATCTCTTTCCAAAAGACTTCTTCATGAGTACTTGATGGTGTTTCATATTCTTATGTGCATTGTTGCTTGCTTCTTACAATTATATTAGTTATATCAATTTAATTTCCATTGGAGTGTTGTCAAGTAGTTCCAATTAATGTGCAATCTCTAAAGCAGGTAGTTATTGGGATATAGATAGTCTAGCTTCTTTTACATAAAAACGTAAAAAAGGAGAATTTCTAATTGATCTCTTGGGAGTGATCCTATCAGCCCATAAGGCTATTTACAACTTGGTGTGTCATGCCCTTAATTGTTTTCCAATGTTCTATTGATAATTTTGATGAGATTTTATTGGTAGACTCAGCCAATCCATTATCTTGAGGGTAATAGTTAGATGAGGTGATCCAGGTAAACATAATTCTTATTTTCCCAATCAAAAGTTTTAGCACTCATGAAATCAATTGTGTTATCATAAATGATAGTATAAGGAACTCTAAACCTTATGATGATGTTGTCATATAATTCCAAAATAACATTTTCACTTGCCTCTTTCAATGTAATAACTTATACCCACCTTGTGAAGTAGTTAGTTGTAGTCATTATCCATTTATTTCCAACACTTTATGGAGGATTGATCATACCAATGAAATCAAGGCCCCATTACATGAATAACTGGTCTACTTGGATAAGATTTAATGGAAGGGCTAAAATATTTTGTTTGCCTACAAAGAAGGCACATTAAGGACACATCTTAGCCCAATTATAGAAATCCTTGAAAAGGCTTTGCCAATAATATCCAACCCTCAATATCTTTGTTGTTATTTTTTTAGGGGAGAAATGACCTCTATCTACACCATCATGAAACTTTTCTAAAAATAGACCAAACTGATCATTGTTATCACACCTCAATAACACACTATTCACATCTTTATAAACAAGAATACCATCTACAAGATAATAATGAATGCTTTACAATCTAAAATACCTTCTTTGAGACTTGTTCAAGCCATTGGGACACTTACCATTTTGGAGGAAGTCAATGATATCTTGTGTCCAACTTTGAATTGGTTTGTGATCAATTGATTGAGAATGAGCTTGATTGACTGAGACTTCCTATTTTGGACTTTTTATATTTTAGGCTAAATGTTCACATAACCCTTTTCCTCTCACCAAGTTTGTTATCTTGATATCAACATCATATTTCATTAACTTTGTAATCCACCCAACTCTCTATTCATTAAGATCTTTGCTTAGATGAAACTCTTTGGTGCTAAGATGAGAGACCATGACATGTATCTTGTTATTTTAATCATGTGTCTAAATTTTTTCAATCCCCTTATCATAGCTAGAGCTTATTTCTTGACAAATGTATACTTGACCTCATAATCCTCTAATCCTTGGCTAAAGAATGTAATTGGTTTTTCTATTTCCTCATCATTCTCTTGCATGAGCATAGCTGAGATTGTATCAATAGTAGCAAAGGTATAGAGTATGAAATATTTGGAAAAGTTTCGATTTTAGAGAGTATGATATTGTGCAATTTCTTGTTTGATTGCCTCAAAAATACTCTTACCTTCTTTTGTCCAAGCAAAATCTTGGTTCTTCTTGAGCATGGCTATGATAGGTTTCACCAAAGTTATAAAACCTATAATAAATCTTCTTAAAAAGTTTATTTTACCCAAAAAACTCTGTATTCCTTTCTTGTGTAGAGGCAAACAAAATTCTAATATTGCCTCAATCCTTTTAGGGTCAATAGAGAAACCTTCTTTTGAAACAATATGACCCAATAGCTTACCTTCATGGATAATAAAGATGTACTTATTTAGATTAATAGATACTCCATACTCTCTACACTTCTAAAAAACTTGCCTTAGATGTTTCATATTATAATTAGCATATTTTGAAAAATGGTTATATCATCAAGGTACACAAGAAATATCTCATTGATCAAACCTTTAAAAGCCATGTCCATTTCCCTTTGGAAGGTAGATCTAGCATTAGAAAAACAAAAAGGCATCTTCCTATAGGAGAATGTTCCACATTTTTTTAGTAAAGGCTATCTTAAATTGATCTTCTTCATTCACAAATATTTGGTTATAGCTTGAATAGCCATCAATAAGTGAAAAACATTGAGGACCTAAAACAACTTGCAAAATTTGCTCCATAGAAGGTAGTGGATAATGATCCTTAAGAGAGACCTTATTAAGTCCTCTAAAATCCACATAATTTTTAATTTCTCAAATATTATTTTAGGTAGGTAAAAGATTAGCTACCCAGGTTAAGTGCTTGATAGGATAGATAATTCTAGACTCAATCAATTTGGTAAGCTCTCTCTTCATGAGTTCCTCTACCTTGGGATTGAAATGCCTTTGTTTTTGCCTAACTGGTTTAGCTCTAGGTTCTAAATCAATGGTGTGATGAGATAGACTAGGGTCAAACCCCTTCAAATCCTTATATTCCTAAGAAAATATATCATGGAACTCTTTACATAATCCAATAAAAGTTTGCCTTTGAGATGGAGAACATATCTTACCAATTTTTAGGACTTTGTCTTTAAATATCATGACTTTTTCATAGTTTTCTTCCCTTGTGAACATGCTCACTCTTTCCTTCCTCTTTTGATCATACTCACTGAAAACACTCTCTAGGGTGACCAGCCCATTATGTATCTTGTTTGTCTCTAGGTGAATGACTTTCTCTCCATACTGATTGTGAAACCTTTTTTGATTATTTGAAGAGAATTCTACTTCATTTTGTAATAAATGTGTAATGTGATTAACATTTTCAAACACTTACCATGATACCTCATTATCTAGGATAGAAGGTCTCAAAATTAACTTGATATGAGATTGATTATTTTCTTTCTTTACATTAGCAACTACGTCAAAATGTGCTCCTATGATAGCCAACCTATCAACATGTTTATTTAAATCTCTTGGCATAGGTTGTATGTTGAAATCATAAAAGTCCTCAATTAGATCCCAAACACTATGATTTTAGGACTTAATAAAAGGATTCTTAATTGTAGCTTGGTTCCTTACTTAGTGTATGACCAATTTACTATCCCCATACACCTTCAAATTCTTGATTCCCCTTTTCTTTGCCCATTGGAGGCCATGAACTAAGCCTTCATATTATACTAAATTATAAGTACAACTAAAATGGAATATGTATGAAGAATAATATTGATTATTTTATGGATATACTAACATAACACCAGACCCTACATGTAATTTACTTCTTGAACCATCAAAAAACATTTCCCATATCCCTTTAAGTTCAAGATCTTCACTAGTGAGTGAGGGCATAGGATTATTTTTCTCATGCATACAATAGACTCCCAAATAAGTTTTTTTTATGGATGCATAAGGATAATGATCATATGTTTCAATACCATACTCATTAAGGAAAATGTTATAAGTACCTTTAATGGTGGAGGATTCTTCACCATCAATGACAACTTCTTGTTCTCTTTCACTAATTTCACAATTCTGATTTAAACTTGTCTCCACATATGGTTCAATATGTAACCTTTCCAATGGCTATGTTATTATAGTTAATTTAGATCCATATATTTTTATAAAATCTAGAAAATATCAATCATCTACAAGGTATCCTCCAATCTAAGCCATAAAGTCTCTTGACAACCAAATTACAAAATTAGTTGGAAGATCAACCACTACAATATCTTGTAAGATGGGGAAACTTGGATAATCATGAAAGAAAAATTTGAAACCTTTAAATAACCCCACTATCTTGGCTAAATTTCCATCAAGTTAAAATACACCCTTATTTTGAGGCTCGTACTTTAGTCCTGACTTATCAGAAACCACCTTAGGCATAACTGTCATACTAGCTCCACTATCCACAATGCAATTGTGAACCAATTTGTCTCCCATAATGAGTGTGATGTAGAAAGGTGGAGGAGTTTCAGATTTGGTGGATTGTTCTAGGACATAATTATGTTTATTGGTAAGGGCTACACCATTTTGTCTTGGAGCTTGAGGGGATACATGAATGTTTGAGAGTTGTCCTTATAGAAGTTCCTTTTGGCTAGGCATATGCAAGACTTCCCAAAGAGAAATGCTTGTCTTGGTATTATTCAAAAAATAAATAATGTTTATAGAGTAAGTATTCACCTTATATTTCATTATTAAAGGAAATGATGGAAATTGAACTTGTTTTATTAGAGGATTGGTAGCCTTTCTCACATTTTAACTTTAAGGAGTAGTGTGACTAGTAAGATATATTACATTGGTACCTATGTTTTGTGGCCTTAGAGAGGCACTACCTAGAGTAAATTGTGCTTATGGATTATCTCCTAAATCCCTCTTTTTATCCATTATGTTGGATACAACTAATGTATTTAGATTTAACACATAATTGTATTCTTCTTGGAAGTTCATAAGGATAGTCCCTTGGTTGCTACCTTCTCCATGAACATCCCTTTACAAAAGAATTTATTATTTTGATATAATGTAAGGAGTATATCCTTATTAAGTTTCCAAATCTTTGAAATTTTCTCCACCATCATACATATATTGACTTTGAGATTGTTCCCAATGATCTGAATGTTCCTCTCCTTAGACTAGATTATTATGAACTAGAACAATAGCCATGGTGGAGGAAGAAGAGGTAGGATTATAGGAATTGGGTGGCCTATTGAAACATTTTTGACCTTGGACTCTTCCTTGGTTATTGTATTGGGGTGGAGGTATATAGCTTTATTGAGGATAATATTAAGGATTGGGTGGGGCACTTGTATACATTTGTGCTTGTTTGAGTTGGGCTTGAAAAGAAAGAATCATCTCATCCTTATCTATGGCATTATCCAACTTGTTGGGAGTTATTTTAGGTTTGAAATTGGCATTTGGAACTTATAACATGCTTTGGGCTTCAACTAAATTATGAGACAACAAAGGCATGGAGACTCTTGGAGCTAATTTCCTAGTTTGTATCAAAGTATTCTTAGCTTCAATGGCTATCTCATATTCCTCAAGTAAAGGAAATACCCCCATTGATTAAAAAATTACTTCCACATTAGTGCCAATATCCTTGAGATAGGTGGGGAATACAAATCTTGGAGGAGGCCTCATAATAGGTGGTAGCCTATGCCATGTACTTTGAAACCTTTCACTAAAATTTCCCATAGACTCATTAAGACCTCTCTTTATCAAATTTATCTAGTGAATTAGTTAATTATGGTCACTCTTATTCTCAAACCTATTTACCAACAACTCTCCAAAACTATCTTGATTAGCAATACAACCACCTTATAATTTCCTATACCAATCAAATGCCTTACCCTGTAGAGACATGGCAAGTAGTCTAATAGATATGCTAGCTTAGGTAATATTGTGAAAATTTCAAAAGTTTGAATTATCCCTAATATTATTATATGGGGTAATATGACCTTCTCCATTAAAATTATGGAGACTTTTGGTAACATTAGGAGGAATAAGATCATATGCAGGAAGGTTGATTAGATTTTGGGTGTTGAAGATGAGGAAAGGTTGTATTCTAACCATCTCTTCTTCCTCTTATTAATATCCTATCTCCTTAACTTTTTCTTCTTCTTATTCAAAACCTTCTAGTTTAGGATCTCTAAATGTTAATAATGATTCAAGATGTTGTTCTTCAAGAGGAGCTTCAAATAGAGGGACTTGATTGAAGGCTCTACTAGAAGAGTATCTAGTGAATACCATGAAGTATAATATGAATGACTTGATCTACAACTAGAGATTATGACCTTTTAGAGTCACCAAATTTTGAATTAGAAACAATTCTTCAACTTTAGTCTTGTCAAGGCCAGCATTTACCTTGGCATGTAAAGAATTAGGACCGATTATCCCACTTGGCATGCCAAAATTGTTTTCATCAAATTATGCACCCTAAAACACTCTATGAAGATCCATAAATTTTATGAAACATTGAATCATCTATCAAGTTTTTTGGAATGTGTAAGAGAGATGAATCTCTAAGATTAAAAGGGATAGCTCCTTGAATTATTCTCTAAGTGCCTATCACCTAATCTAATGTTTTATTTGTGAAAGGGGTAGAAGCTTGCATAAAATGGAAACTATACTAAATAAGGTGATCTACAAATATAAATCCCATAGACTATCACACTTTTACTAAACAATAAATCTTTATAAGACCAATTCTATGCATTGAAGGATCTTAACATAGTGTTTCTATGTGAAGGTAGCATACTTGGGATAGTCAACAAGATAATTGACCTAGGGGCATATTGCACACCATAGAGAAAATTTCATAATTAAAAAATATCTTAGTACATTTATTATACTTCACACGACCTATTAAAATCATAACTCTTGCTTAAACATGAAGGATAAAGGGAGCAAGGATGATATTATCACTTAGTTCCACAATACATCACTCACACATTTAGACAAAATGTTCACAAATGAGAATTAGACTTTTATTCCATGTTGAAAGGCAAATTATAATGTCATATTAGTAGGGATTTTCCATACCAACTATGTATATCTCTATAATAGCCCAAATGGCTTCATTTATAAAACTTAGATGAAGAGAGAGAGAGAGAAGATAAGTTGAAGAGCCATAAGGACAAGTGTCCAAAGATTAAAATTAGTTACAATTCATGTGGATGAGATAGAAAAGGATTTATGAAACTAATTTACACATCATTATATTCCCAGATAAGCATCTTCTCAAAATGTGGCATAGCAATCTTCTTGATAATTATTTCTTGCGCAATTGCCTTAATGATGGACTTACTTCTAAAAAAGTTAGGAAAATTATATTATGTATTTTGATGAGAGGGAGTTAAAAAATGTATTCCACATAAATTTGGAGTTTTCTTCATCATGAAATTCTCTTACACACACTTTATCATCACCTATCATCAAGATCACTCTCCAATAGGCATTCTTGACACTTGGCACAAGAATATTTGCATATTTCCTAACTGATCCATACCAATGGTCTTTTGAAACATTTTGGGACACCTCATATTCTTGGATTCATCAGAAACATCATAAAAATCCACCAAACTTGAGTTTCCACCTTGTTTACTATGTCATTATAGATGATAGTTTGGATAGGATAAATAAAGAAAACTAATATATGCATTTTTGAGAATTTCCAAGGTCTAAAAATGGTATTGATGGTTGGCTCAAGTCTCAAGCTATGTCCCAAAGTTATTTTCATCTCATGGTCATCTTCAAGACCTACAAAACATAAGAAAATTCCAAGAAACCCTACTTTATGCTCCACCTATATGGATTCCATACAATAAAATTGCATGGATTTGAACCTCATGGAGTTGGAAAAAACCTATATTTTGTCCTCAAGGTCAGGTTTTATTAATTTTAATGTACTTTGAGCATCTTTTCTCTAGTTGAGTCCTTATGGAGGGTTTATAAGGTTTTTGAAGTGATTTTCATTATTAACATTCATTCATAAACATGGAAAATTGGATTTATGATAAAATTAAACCTATGGATCCTAAGGGACCTACTTACACTTCCTTTATTGGCTCAAAGTTTCATGCAAATCTTGGTGGAAGTTCTAAGCATTTGAATTTGACATTCGAGCTCATTTCTTGCTTATTGGTTGGGTTTGAATGCTTCTTGTGCCATAAATGGATTCCTAAATATTTTATTTGAAAAAAAATGGTTGTAAAATATATTTATATAACCTAAAAACTTCCTCCAACCATTAAATTGGATTTTCAAAAGCTTGAAATGGAAATTGACCCCTATTTGGTTTTAGGCCTAAACCTTGCCAATAGGTTTGCCTATATCTTTGAGATCCTCTTGACCCTCCAATGGTTACCTTTGAAATGTGACAGATTTAAAACACCCAAAATACCTTTCTAAACATGTATTTATCACTTTTAAAGGATAGATTAGGTTGAAAATGCATATGACCTCCAATTTGGCTTCTAGCCCTAAGGCTTTCCTTCAAACTTGACTGTAGCCCTTATTGTGTACGGTGCCCTATCTACTCTCAATCATTATATAAATGTTTATTAGGTTTTTATAGGTATCCTATATCTTATATAACCTTTAATTTTTCATTATTTTTCTTGAAACCATCAATTTATCACTTTTCCCCTTAATAGTCATTCTTGTGTACGAAGGGATTGCCCCTACATTGAGATAGAATAGTGAGTATTAAGACTATTTTATTATGAAAATTAACTATTTTATAAGATAAAAAACTTCCTAATGACCAACTTTACCAAAGGATTTTGTTTAATTCCATGTTTAACAGATCTAACCATCCCAATTTCTTCAAAAAAGGGGTAAAACCCTTATTTATACATGTTCCTAACCAAACGTCCTTATGAATGATCCTTATTCACTCCTTTGATGCATTAAAGTTGTTCATGAATGTTAATATCCATTATTTCATGCTTTTGGAGCCTAACTATCCACTCAAAACCTCTCTTATATTTACATCTTGAAATAAGGCTTTCCCTACCCTGCCTATACGGACTGAGTCCATTTTTCTATGACAAAAGGGTATTGGGTATATTTAATATGTTATATACATGTAATTTAATTATTTATATCATTATTAATCCATATTAATTGGGAACCAAACTCTCATCATATCCCTTTTTTCTTATGACCCTATCTAACTGTGACAATGAACATGATGTTTTTGTTTTGGGTGCCTTTATTTGGATATTCTAATGAAGGTTTCAAAAAAAATTATATTACCTTGACTCATCTAATTATTAAAATTTTAACTCATCTCCAATCTTATCATCTTGTCCCTTTTATCCCTTCCAATTGCTTACTATCATTTATGGACTGAGGCAGTCTCAAGACACTGCCTATAGGTTGTTTTAGGGTTGGTCATTAGCATGAAATTGATATTTATGTATTATTTGGAAACTACCTTAGATTTTAAATTCACTATATTTTAAATTTATATCTCATTTATCCTAAGAGTTCCTTAATACTCCTCTAAATGCCAATGTCCTCATTCCACTATCTGCTCAGTTATAGGTGGCTAATTTTCATTCATTTTAGGCCTATATGTTTTTTCCTAGGTCAAAAATAGACTTTTTCATGGTGGAATTAATGGAATGGATGTATTTTATTTCATTAAAAAAATTAAAACTCATCAAATTTTTCATGACCACACCTATGTTATAAACTTTAACCTTTATACCTATAGGTGGTTCCTCATAGTTCTATGTACAAATAGAGGAGTATGAATTAGGTTTTAAAACATTATATTACTTATTTTCTCATGGTATTTTATCATATAGTAATCATTTGAATAATTTGGTATTATTCCCATTGATGGCATGGATAATATTATTATATTTAAGTGCAAAGTAAACTCTATTAAAATCTTGTAGGTGAAGACTATCAAAAACCAATGGTTTTTAGGGCACTTTTGAGTCACCCAATGATCACCTTCCATTATTAATTATCCTTATAAACTATACACATTCATTATCCTATGATAGAAATACAAAGTGACCATATATATATATATATATATATATATATATATATATATATATATATATGCCTTGGGTCATCATTCAAGCATATTGGGAGAAATCCATAAAACTCTCTGGCTCTCTGATTAGTTCTTTTAGGGATAAAAGTCTTGAAACCAATATATACCATCAACCATATGTTTATACTTGGCTATAAATCCAAGTCAACGTCCCCCTTGGTGATGAAATCTAAGTAGGTATGCCTTAGAAAGACAAATGTTAAATGTGTTTTGAGTATTGTGTGATTTTTAGTGTGTGAAAAAGGAGAAAAATTGTGTAACTAAATGGTAATTTGAAAAACTACCTAATTAGATTATGTGTGTTACTCTAAGCATGCAAACAACAAAAAATGAAAGTGTGAATTAATTACTAATAAATAGTTGTTAATTCCCAAAATTAGAATGGTATCGAGTCAGTTCAGATGATACTGTATTTAAACAATACATAATAAATTCGATTGGGTTGTTACTATTTTGTAGAAGCAAGAGTCTTTATGAACTAAGTCGGCTAGGTTAATTTAGTCTTTTAGACGGAAGACAGGATACAAAACAAAGTTGATGAGGTTGATTTGGGTTTTTATAGGATTGTAATTTTGAAGATTGAAAACTTGCATAAAATAAAACTATAATTAATTACTAATTGATAGAGAGAGAAATAAATGAACCTTAGTGGGTTAGAGGATGATGAGGATTGCAATTTTTTTCTCAAGTGCCATGAATCCTACTTTAAAGTTATGCAAACTAAGCTGACTGGTTTGACCTATTTTTATAAAACCCTATTTGTTAGAGTAAGATAAGATGACTAAGTCAACTTACATACCTTAATTTTTTATTTTATATGTTAAATAGAAGACTAAGTCAACCTATTTGACTCAATTTTTTATCTAGATGATGATTGGAAGATTAAGCCAACCTGTTCAACTTAGTTTTTTATTTAGATGTTGATTGGAAGACTAAGTCAACCTATTCGACATAGTTTGTTATCCATAATTTAATAATAGTATTGTGCTGACCTATCTAATCTAGTAACCTATATCTCATGAATAAATAAATAGAAAGAATAGAGTCATTCTAATATGATTTTGTGTTAAACCTATGCACAAAAGTTAAAACTATACTAACTTGCTCGACATAGTATCACAAATACAGAAAAATAATAAAATGATAGAAATTAAAGCATGAAATAAAATATTTAAGGGTTAAATTAATTTCAAGATCACCAAAATGTATGTAATGGTAAATGCAATATATTATATAAATCAATCCTAGCTCAGAGAAGATATATCCTTAATTACACTATTGATTAGGGATAGATTGGATAATTAGGGTCATGACCAATATCAATTATTTATAACTATCCAAGGGATATCTTAACACAATAATATCACTAGGGATGGTTTCAAATCCTCCAATAAATAAAAAACACACAATAATCCTAACTAGGTTCTATGTTTTCATACTCACTATACTACTAATGAGTAAATCAAAAGTCTAATATAGTGGTCACCAAATCTTGTGGCACAAAAATGGAGTTAGTAAATAATAAAAGTAAATATTAATAAAATAATTCTAATTTAGATATGTATAGGTAAAACCCTAATGCATGGAAAGAGAAAAATTATTCAAAATCCATTACTTTGCTACTTCTATCTACTAAAGAGTGGAACAAAGTTAGAGACACTTACCTAGAAGATGAACCAATCCAGACTCAATCTCTCCATTGGAAAAAGGTACTTCATAAGAGTTTGTTGTGTTTTGTAATAGTCACTAATAAATTCCAAAACATCCAAGACTTATCCAAAAGACAAGACTATTCTCTAAGTATAAACCCTAAGCTAAAACTCCTCAAGTAGAATGGTGGAAGAGCAGATTATAAAGAAGTGTAAATGAATAATTAAATAATGTTATCTCTATAAGAATGGTGAAAAGGATGTGCTTATATAGGTATATTTAACCCTAAACCCTTCTAAAATTTTAGGCTAATAAAGTTGACATGGTCGACCAAGTATTGAAATTGACAAAAAAATTAACTAGGTAATGAACTATGTCAGCCATGGCCAACCTAGTTAGTAATCTTTGTAAGTAATAATACATGGTTGATGTGGCTAACATAGTCATGTAAACTACCAAAAAAGGGGTTTAGGCTAGGTAAATTAATAATGAAGATGGTAAATGACTATATGAGGGTGCAAAATATGAGGCAAAGATTAGGGGAATGTTCTTAGGAGTTAGTTGGATTGGTAACAAGTGGAAATAAGGGACAACAATCGTGTGAAGCACCAATAGTATTCCCACCCATTTCCTAGTCCATCTATTATGGAATTCACTTAGATATATTGAGACTCAATAGGTTACTACAAGATAAAAAACATCAATAATTGATAAAGTGTAAAAGTATTGTGTGTATACATCTATTATTGAGTAAAACTAGACTTAACTTTTGTACTTAGAACCATTAAAATAGAATGTGAATGTAGAATATAATACATTAAATATTTGATATATTTTAAAACTATCTATGAATGTTTCTCTTATGGATAATATTTTAATTCATAATATTTTAAGTTAAAAATCATGAAAGTGATGGGAGATTCAATACCTTCATCATTTTTTCTAAACTAGTATGGTTGAGAGAGTATGTTCTAAGGTATAACACTATATGATAAAACTCATTTTTGAAGTCTACACAAACCAAAGTTATTGAATGACTATTAACAAATTTTATATTCTTAAATGGTTTTTTACCTTCATTATTCCACTTGAATGAGGGTTTTCTTTTCATCATATCAATAATGTGCCTAGTGATTTCTATAAAATCAAGAACAAATCTTCTTAATAAATTCACCTTTATGAAGAATGAATGCACATGTAGTTTACAAGTTGGTAGAGATATTTTATAGATTTATTCAAATATTTTTAGATTAATCTTGATCCTTTCTTTAGATATAATGTTCCCAATAAGATTTTCTTTAGTTACCCCAAAAATAGACTTTTTAGGGTTAAGAGAGATACCTTGCAATTGATATTGTTCAAAAACTTTTTCAAGGTGTTCATAGTGATCTTCTCTCTTTTTTGAAAACATTGTTATATCATCTATATATACTAAGGTTATATTTTTATCAGATCTTTGAATTCAAGATCCATAGATTTTTAGAATGTATCCTTTGCATTGATCAATCCAAATGACATTTATAAATACATAAAAATTCCCTATGAAGTTGTGAAAGTTGTTTTATGTTATTATTCTCTATCAACCTAAATATAATTGTAACTTAGAAATCTATCAAACATCAAGAGAATTCTTAGGCCTATAACTACATTAAAATTGATCCATGATGGATAATAAATAGTTGCCTATGAGAAAAGCTTGATTGAGATTTCATTCATTTACACAGATTCTTATGTATCCATTATTGTTATGAATATGAACAATATTATCAATCCAATTTGAGTGGTTAATAGGGAAGATAATTCATGCATTCAATATTTTCTAATTTTTTGTGAAAATTATTCCTATAGTTTTCAAATTATATTATCTTCACTTTTGTTTGAATGGTTTGACATCTAGTTTTATAGGAACCATGTGTTGAATTTATCTTAGAAAAAAAGACTTTATATCTTTTTGTGAATATATGATAATGTCAATATATTTTTGAATAAAACTAAAGAATTTTTTATTTTCTTCTAGTGAAAAACATTTTATAATGTTAACCAACCTAGGTTGTTCTTCCAAACCAATATTTACTTTCTCATAGTTTCTTGAATAAGGAGAATATTTTTACATATTATTTTTAGTAAACCTATCATTTTTGTTTAAAAGTCATTCCAATGCGACTAAGCCCTTAGTAATTTTATTCCCTTTTACTTTGATTATCCCTTCTTCATTTTGTTATAGGCAACACATTATTTCATATTTTGTGAATAAGATTATTTGTATATAAATTATTGCCTTTGAAATATAGGTTTCTAAAAATATCAACTTTTTCAATAAAGGAAATAATTTTTTGATCATCATTGAGAACTAGTTCTCTAATTTTTGAGTATGCTAGATTGATATACAAGTTCAATCATGTAGTTTTCTCTATCAACTTATGAGTTAGGAATCAACAACGAAGTTGATATTAAAAGTGTGTCTTCATTGGAATTATTTTCTTTTTTTATAAAATGAATATAAAATGATTCAAAAGTTTTAATGTTATCATATACTTTGTTCTTGGGTTATTTTTCAGCTGATATTAGCCTTTGGTCTATTTTACTAATAGTTCCTCATAAATTGACACTTTTAGGTATTCAATTATCATATATTTTTTCACTTATAGGCCAATTAAGATTTTTTCATAATTTTTAGTATTATTATTAAATTAAAAGTGTAATTTGTAAGAGGAAGGAAATATTTTCTTGTTTGGGGATATTAGAACAATTTTTACACTAGATCTTGTTGAAGATCAACTACCACCAAATTCCATCATCTAGACCTCATTGGGAATATTTTCCATGATTTATGGTAAATATACATATTAATATGACATTAACATATAATTATGTATACCTCCATCTTCATACGATATATCTAGTCAAGATCATCTACCTTATGCATAGTGTATTTAATTTTCAATTTTGCTTCAAGGCATTACTTCACTTCTTTGACTGGAATCATCTCATGTGACAAATATAACTTTATTTCACTACTAAGTTATTTATATAATTTTATTCCCAAGAGAAAATCATAAGCTATTAGGATGTCAACCATTAGATTTTTAATCTTAATCCTTTTTTGAATAAATAACACAAGGGAACTTGGGCATCTTTGACTTGGACAACAAGTGGAACTTATTTTCATTTCATAGAGTGACAATGATCAAATGTTTTTGTATAGGTTAGGCCAAGGGAATGATACAATTTGGTGGGAATCACATTATTTGAGGCTATTATGGAAATTATGTAACTACTAACTTTAAATCCTTTTAATAATAATGAAATGTAAAAAGGATTAACTTTATTTAACTTATATGTCGTAACAACCATGCCTTTTACTAGATTAGAAGAAGTTGGGGTGGCTAATATTACTTTGGTATTGGCCTTTTTTGAGTAGGATTATTTATTTTTATAAATTCTACTAGTCTATCTAGCTAATCGAAATATGCTCTCAAGTATTTAGCTTGTGACATTTGAATTTTAGTTTTGTTGACATGGTCAATTATATCAAAAGTAGTTAAACTTTTATAATAAGGACATTCCATATGTTGACATCTATTAACATTATTATTGACATGAAGAGCATTTTTTGGATAAACAATATAAGTATTCATGGAAATTTTCCTAATTTAGCTGTTGGTTATTTTACTTTCAATTAAATAGGAGGTTATGCTATTCATGGAAGAATAAATTTTATATATTATTTTTTCCTATCAATTTTTTGTTTCTTTTAATTTTGATCTCTTGTAAAGACTATAAATGATTGACTATTCAAGTATTCAACATTATCCTTATAATAATCTTCATTTGATATATATTTTAGGAATGAACTTATGGAGTCACCACTAGGTTATTAAATTTCACATTCTTGAGGATCTATATTTTCTAATTCATTTTATTCTTTGACCTCTTCATATCCAAATATTTATTTCACTTTGAAAATGACATTCAAAAGAGGATTTTTTTTTTTTTAGGAGATTCCAATGAAATATTTTCTTAAAAAGCTTACAATAAAGGATAATCCTTTTGAAAAGGCACATAATTTATCCTTTCGATGTCTTGATAAGGAGTTGAAATGGTTTTTGAGGTAGTTTCTTCCTCAAAGATGTAATATCATTAGCCATTTTTTTATAAAAGTTCTTGAGTGGAAGATTAACCTAAATTATTTATTTTAATTTTAGATGATTTCCTATTTAGTTTTCTAGACATTATCATATCATCTTCAACATCAATAGAAAATGTTCGAGCTATAGTCAAACTATCTACTTTAGATATTCTTAATTGATAGCTTACTTTTAATAATTTATAATTGATAAAGAATCAATTCTAATTCTCATCTAATGGTTTGGAAATTATTGATGTTTTATGTTGTATCTTTTTGAATCTAGATACACAATATCTCATAGGTTCATGTGTTTCTTTATTCATATAAGTTATTTGAGATAATAATGTGTGTGCATTCTCTAATGGTTTGAATCTAATTTGAAACTAAGTTTTCATGTTATTCTATTTGGCTATTAATCCTTGAGTAAAATGATAAGACCAATATGCTACTCCATTCTAGAGAGTTTCAACAAATAATCACATTATGACACACTCATCTTCAATGCCTATAATTCCACATACTACATATAAAATAACAATATATTCATCTATATGTAGCTTACAATCACTTGAAAATTTTAGAAAGTTCTTCCACTATCCATTTGAAAGTTCATGTGAATTCCCTCATTATAATGGGTTAATTATGTTACCCCAAGGTAAATCAATGGTTTTAAAATCTACTTGCATTGGTATAATAACACCTAACAATATAAGAGATTGACAAATGATTATTCCTCATTGTAAGGGTTTAGCTTTACTAGGTGTTGTAGGAAGACTGGCAATTTTTTTGAGTTGGCCTTTTGTTTGGACTAAATTTGAAATCATAAGCCTCTTGTAGGTGATAAAAAGGATTAGTTTCACAATTTAATCTACTATCCGTAGTGAATCATTTTTATTGTTGATGAGGAACCAGTGTAGATTAAAGAATTATCTAAGCTGGTCTTCTTTGTTTAGTTATACATTTAGCTAGTGCTTCAACACTTTGAGCTAAAATGGCACTATCTTCTTTGTCTTCTAATACCTTAAAATATCTATGAAAATGTGTTCCCACATAAATAATCTCAAATCTAACAAAATATCTTGTTTTGTATAACTTAACCAATCGATATTCACTTGAATAACTGGTGCTTCTATAGCTTGACCAGTCATTAGATGAAATTATTACTATTGAAACTTTTTGAGAAACTATATGAACCACTCTTTGTGTTTGTGTTGTTACTTACCTTATTGAAATAATTTTAATATTTATTTAGGCAATGAAATGATGATCTTCTTATATGTTTATTGTTATAGTGAAAATATGGAATTGAACATAACTCATTTTATATTCCTAAGATCTTTGTCTAAGAATTGAAGCAATGTCTTCTTCTATAACCTATATCCAGTTCAAACTTGGTTAGCAGTCAAGTTTTTGTATTCTCAAAATAATCATGAACTAAATCTAATGATTTTAAGTTATTTTTAAAGTTCTTTGATTTTCTCAATGTGTAATACTTCTTTATTTTCTCTTAACATGATCCAATTCTTCTTTCAAAATCCTTACAATAATTTGAAACTTAGTTAATAATATTTCATTTGAGTCCTAGGCCAGTATTTTTGATATGTGAAATGATGTCTAATTATGTAGAATACTTGAAGTCTAACTTAGGTTGATAAAGTCATCAATGAGTTGATGACAAAGTCATATGCACTAATATCTCAAAATGTGGGTTACACAAGTATTAAAAAAATGTGCCCCATTTTAGGCACTAAACTTTATTGGCATGAGAATTGTTTGAAAGAAAAAGTGGGTGTTTCTCATAAAAATACATGGGTTAAAGTCCATCTCCTATTATCAAGTGGAGCTAATTTTATTAAAAACTAAATAGGGTGTTTTAAGGGTAAATATATACAATAAAAATGGGTTTCATCAGGGTAGTAATTTTAACCAAAAAGTTTGAAAATGTTTTAGAAAGGAAAGTATGAAAGAAAGACACAAGGAAAATAAATATACTTACAAAATGACATATAACAAATTCAATAATCTAAACTTGATGACTTATTGAAAAAGTCTAAACAATGATTAATATTTGTAGGAGGAAACCTATATCATCAAATGGATAGGAAAGACATATGTATGTTCTTAAGAGCACACTACATACACTAAAACAAATGTATATGACTGATAATAGAAAATAAAATCACTTTGTATTTCTTTGTAAAAAGTGATAAATTACTTTTTAACTCCACCAAAATGAAAAAATATAGATGTAGTTTTGAAAAGAAATAGTATAATGAAATTCCCATGTTTTGAATGGTTTATAACAACTCTAATAATTTTTTTAAATAAAACATCTAAATAAAGGTAGATCATATATACATACATAACCCATGAATAAATATTGAACACAAAGATTGAAAAATCACCTTGTATTGATCTTCGATGGGTTGCCAATGCAATTTCCTTTTTAAAAAATTCATATTGAAAAGTCTAACTGTTAATAACCTATGAAAATTATCCCTCAAAACATATTTATAGGTTGAAATGGTTGGTTATGGTGTGTATCCAACTTTTTTTTCCTTTTAATAGGCATGTAAAAACACATTAGCTAATTTTCAAAAATTAAAATTTGTAAAAACACATTAAGAAATTTGCATAGCTTGAAAAAATGTGTTAGTGTTTTTACATGACTTAAAAAATTACAATGACAAATTTTCACAACTTAAGAAAATTATGTTATAAAATTTTCATGATTCAAATTTCAAAAATAAATTAGTACATATTCATGACTTTACAATGTGCAAATTAACTAATAGAATAAGGTGTAATAACAATTACAAGAATGATTTAGGGAAAAAAATCTACGAGAAAGATTAAAACTTAATGTAGAATCATTATTTATCATCTTTCTTGATGATGATCTAGATATCCTCTTTCTCAAGATATGACTTCTTATTCTTATATTCATCGAACCTTTGTATAATTTCTAACACTTTATCTTCATTTGGCCCATCTAAATATGTTTTTTTGTAATGCATCACAATATTGATTGATCATATTTTGAGTCATTCCTTAAAAATTCTTCGTCATTTTATTAAGGTTCTCTAAATTAATATGAAACTTAATTAATGTCTAAATTAAATCGTAATTGGATGCATATCTTTGATTTGCAATATTTTCAATATTTTTCTTGAACTTATCAGCAATGTCCTCATCACATACTAATTTCCCTTTCTCATTAGTGTTCTTGCATTTCAATTTTCCTACTTCTCCTAGTATTTCAATTTTATAATCTCCTCATATAGGCTTAAAGTCCTCAAATTTATTGACACTTTCTTTAACAATATGAACTATGAATTTACCAAATCTAAAAAACTCTATGAGGTACACAATTTCTTATTTTTAGATGAAGTTTTGTTGAATTAGGTCATCCAGACATGTAAAAGAGAAATATTCCAACTTAGGAATCAATACATTATATTTCAACAATTCTTATTCATATTTTATTTTTATTTCAATTACTTGATCATAATCTAATTTAATTTTAGAACACATAGCCAATGTTGTCTAAAGAGTAGTGATACCTTGTTACAAAATTTTCTCAATCCATTATTTTGTTGCTTTACCTATATGACCAATTTTCTCCATAACATTAAGTGTCTCTATATCATAAATTTGATCAAAAATAGATTGGGAATACTAAATAGGCCTTACCTATTTTTCAACCATGAATATTAGTTGTTCAAAAATTTATTTGAGTTTCTCCTTAGTCACTTTATCTTGTTCCATTTTTTTTTAAATGTATAAATTATAGATTGGAAATTCTCTTTCATACCTTCTCTTGTGGACTTTCCCAAGTTAACATTTGTAAATTGATAATCAAAATATCCAACATCTTCTTTATTTTTATTAGTGGGATGAACTAATATTTCTACCTATATGTCTCCTTTCTAGTCAGGTATAATTCTTGAGTGTGTTTTAATTTTCTTTGTAGAACAAGGATGCACAATTTTTAGAATGACAAAATCAATTTCTTGTGGTTGTTTAATTGTATTTCTCTTCTTCACAACTTCATTTAGACAAGAAATTCTATGTTAGGATACTATTTCATGAGGGTGGTATTATATTCCTTTTGAGTTTTAGAATAAGGGGGACAAGTTGATAAAACATGATATTTTTAAGAGAAAAAATCACCTTCTTTCCATAATGTATCAATTGGAGTCTTGGAAGAAGGTTCAGTTAGAGATTAAACATTTTATGCAAGAGATAATGGTACAAAATTATCTAGTAAAGAAGGAATAGAAGAATCAAATCACACAAAGGAATTGGAGTCTAGAAACTATTTTGTAGTAGTAGTTTCTATGGGTTGAGGTTGGGAAATATTATCAATAGGATCTTATTCATAAACATAAATAATTGGAGTATCTAAAGTCTTTTAACCCAATATTCTTATCTTTAAATTGAGTTTTTTCCACTAGAATAACCTCTATAACTTATTTAATTATTATTTCTATCTTTTTTCCATATGAATCCTTGCTAGTGTGTACCATAGAGGATGTTCCTATCTCTATTTGATATTTTAGATGAGTAGTTACCTATTCATATTACTTTATTAGATAAGGAAATATTAATTTATCAACATTCATGATTTTTCTCTTTAACCATTTTAGAAATATGTATATCACACCTTGAGTTATGTTGATGAGTGAAGTGGTTTATTTGTTTTATCAATCTACTCTTGAACAAGGTTTTTATTCAATTCCATTTTTTTCATATATAGTATTTAATACATCTTCATCATCTTATATATTTTTCTTAATATCCAATATAAAAAAAATAATAACTTATTCTAGAGTGAATCATGAATAATAAATAATTCTCACATCTTTATCATCATCATAATCCATCCAATAGTCTAAAAAATGATGTACATGATGATATTAAGAACCAAGAATATTTTGTATCACACACCTGGCATTAAAATTAAGTTTTGATTTCAAATGGTTGAATAGTAACCTGAGTCATTTCTTTGTCAATCAATTTTACTTTGGATAAATAAGTAGATGTGTATTAACCAATAGAGATAGTAAATTTTATCCCATATTTATGTTTGTAAGTCAAAATTTTATGTGTTTTAATTAAATATCTCACTAGTTCCATAAAATACCATTTGTCATCTACATATCTCAGAAGCATATACAGAGCAATTTCATAGCCATATATTCTCAAGTAAGTTAATGTTGGGAATTATATAAACCATGATCCCCACCCAAAAATATTAGTAGAGGCCTAATTTGATAGCCTCAAATTGTATGGTTATTGTTTGAACATATGAATCATATATTACAATAATGTGTCATTTACCCTATGGAAATGATATGTACTTTATTTCAAAGAGAGATAAGGATATAAGTCATAAATTTAGGCAATCTACATATCACTCACTATATTCAAACTATTATAAAAACTCCTTATAGTGATAAAATAAAAAATATACGAATTCATATAGGATTTATAAGTTGCATTAACTTATACAAGCCGTTTGTGAATTGAATCACTGGTTAGCTATCCCAAGTTGATATACTTTTTGCTTTGGTAGATGTTACATATATACTTGTACATCCATGTTTATAAATTCCTAAAAATTGGGATTACCACTACTATATGAAAGAGACTAATCATGTAATTGACCTCATTCATGAATTTAAATATATAAATATTACAAGGTATCCTTATTGATGTATGCCTAGATTTTATTAACAATTGCTTGTTGACCCACTTTAAACAGGAGTTAGTATTGAAATCCTATAACTACTAAGTAGATATGAGAGTCAAATTTATAAATTATGTATTGTTATCTAGATACAATATATGATCAATATTATTTAGACCTAAGCATAATACCAACTCTCTATTTAGATTATTGACTTCCCTTTTATCTGTATCATAGTATTTGGCCATTATCAAAACTAATTTTGGACATTGTACTAGAATAAGAAATTCATTTTCTTGAGCCAATCCACTATCATTGATGCTTTTTATATAACTTATTTTGTGTACACCACTTATTCTATTCCATATTTATACTATTTTAGTATGGCCTAGGTCAATATTTTTTATCTCTTTAACATTTGACTCTACATGTAAAGGTGGAATGTCTCCTTGAAATTGATAATTTATATGTCCTCTTCCAATTGATGACTCTTCTTGGTAAGGGTCTTATATAAGAGTTTTTTTAATTTAGAGTCTCATTGATTAAGGTGTAAAATGTTCACATTTGATGAAGATTAGATACTTGTGAGAGAAGGACAAATAACTAAATTGACCTGTTAAGGGAAAGTATAAATTTAAATGTGCTCTAAAAAGATGTGGAATTTAGGGTGTGTAAATATACATGGTGGAATATTACTGGGTGTTTAACAAGGTATCATAGCTTGATAGAGTGTTCTACAGATAGTCAAAGTCTGATAGAATGTTTAGTAAACTACCAGGTCTTGATATCATGCTCAATAGGGTGTTGGAGTTTGAGATATGTAAAATTAAGTGTCTAATTTTAACAAGGTGTTTGATAGGGTATTAGGATCTGATAAGTGAAATGATAAGATTTTGGATTTGATGGCATGTTAAGTAGGTACTCATAATGATAAATGTGTATGGGAATTCCCAAGGTCTAATAGATGTTTAGGAAACCTCTAGCATTTGATGATGATTAGAATAGGTGAAAACTTTGATAATCCAAAAAAATAGATTTACTTGAATATTTTTAGAGATATTTTGAAATTTTGAGTAGATGAATATTTATTTGAATAAAATTTTAAGAAAAATAATGCTAATGCCAAGAAATTTCAAACCCTAGTTCTCCTCTATGAGTTTTGAGAATGATCTAAATATATGAAAACATTTAGAATGTTAATTACCACAAAAAATTCCAATTTCATAGAATAAGAGTGATGATGGATACAAGGAGTGAGGAGCAATGAGAAAATGATATGTAAAATGGCAAGGGTGAAAGAATATACTGTAGTCTAAAAGTATTCTATGCATAAGAAGGATGAGGAGGAATAATGGTAGAGATTAATGTGTTCCATAAAAAAATTTAGGATATAATTATGGTTATAAAATGATCAGGCTCCATAGGATGTTCAGACATGCATAAGAGTCTACAACACTTATTTGACAAGTTGTCAAGATCTAATAGGTGTTTTATAACCTATTAGGTTATAGAGTATGCTGAGTAAAAGCTTGAGATATGAAAATATGTTGATTAAGTGATCAAGTTATGACATGTCTTTAGACACATGTCTGATTCTAATGGTATACTAGGCACTTATCATAATTTTGATGCTTATTTGGTAGGCTTCCAAAATCTTATAAGACAAGTACTTAGCCATTTTTAAAAAAAAATCTCAATTTTGACTTAAGAATTTGAAGAAGAGTTGAATTTAAACTATGAATAATTTTTATAAAATATTTTGACTTGGTAAATAACAAATTTTACTAACTTTGACTCAAGTTGACTTTTGATGGTCAAAAGACTCAACACTTTTAGCTTTTTAACTTTTATTCAAGAACTAGGATAACAATCATCATGACTCTTTCTCCCAAATCATTTTAATAAGTTGACTAATCTAAATGTCAATATTTATTTATAATAAAATTATATCCTTCCCAATCTAACCTTGATACACAAATTCCTATGCATTTTAGAAATAAAAATTCTAAATATGATGGTGTCTCAGACACTTATCATTCGAAGATAACCGTCAATGTTATTTTTCTAAAAATATACAGTGAAGTGATCATTTCCCCACCTATAAATGGAAGTAACTTATATCACCCTCCTCATACTTCACAAGTTAATATTTTCAAATCCCCTAATCATTTTCCCTATCTAAGCTTAGGAAATGTGTTCCTAGACTTTGACCTAGAGAGTTTTACACTTCCTATCCTAGTGCTCTTTGGTATGGCCCTAAAAAAAATTATTGGTTCCATGAAAATTGGGGTCATTCCTATTAAAATTTTAAACAACTTAGCCACATTGATTTAAATTTTTTCTTGGTTTAATCTTTGATCATGAAGCCATGATAAAAGAGTGACACCCAACTTATGATAATGTAGCTAAATCTCATGATTCCAAAGTCAAGAATGATATACTTAACCAAGATAATGTTCATCTTATCATGGAATCAAACCCAGTTCAAAATCACACTTAAAATCAATAAACTAAATATCAAAATCACCCAATAACCATCAATGTTTTAGAAACCATGTCGTTAATCATAATTCTTCTAATGATGAATAATTATTTGTGACTATGAAAAACATGAAGTAGGTAGTATATTATATCAATATCTATCTAATTTAGATTCATATTCATGTTCAAACCTATAAAATAGTTTACGATAACCCTCCATATCTCTTGGTGGGAAAAACTCTAAATACCTTATAACTTTTCGACCTTTAAAATTCCCAACTGTATCATCTAACTCAGTATATATTTTTTAATTCACAATTGTATAGGCACACCTAGTGTAATATTTACCTTTACAATTGTATTATCTAGCTTGGTAAAATCTATTATACATCAACATATATTTAAATTGTATCATCCAACTTGGTAAAATATTCTCTTTTTAAATCATGATCAAGTATATCATACAATATTTTTTATCAACTATATATTTTGTATTTTAGTACACATGTTGGTATTATCTAATTTTACCCTTAATTATAATTTTATTTTATTGATCAAGATGATAGAATATGATGTTGGTCTCTCTACATAACTAAATATATTAGCTAGGCTAATACCATTGGCTTAGGATACCCCACCTTGTAGTCATTCAAAGTTGGTCATGAATACTTGATTGTGTTAGTTTTGGCCCACTTTAAATTTATTTAACTTGATAAATTAATATCAACCTATTTCACCACCTCACTATATCCTAATTACCTATATAGACCTATCATTTACTAAGTTATTATGTTGTACCTATAAAAAAATGTTATTAATCAATAAATCCCTCTCTAAACATATATACATACATCCTAGATCCTTAATTTCAATTATTATCATTTAGGTTTAAATTAAGCAATATGGATCATTAATGGCCTTCTATCTTGACCCATATTGGTGAATCATATCCTTTACCTTAGTAATAGATAGTTATAAATATTATACCATCCTTTATTGGTTGGTTATTTAGGATACTTAGCATAATATTTTACCCTTTTATATTTATATAGACACATAAATAAGTCACCTATTCTATCAATTGGAAATTTTAATATTAAGACATACTTACTATTAGTAACCTAAGTTATACCTTGTTGAATTAGATTTTTCATCTCTCCTTCAAACTTAGACTAACATTGGATTGGTCTATAGGTTGTGGGTTACTTATAACTAGACCAAACCTCTAGATTATGAGGCTAGCTCCTCTGATATATCAACTCGAATCCTTTTCCTAAAATCTATTTTTTACTTTGGGGGTGAAAAGAGTTAGAAAGATAAATTTAATGTAAAACCTATTCTAATGATGGTGATGCAACAATTCTTGAATTATCCTCTCTTAACCTTATTCTTAATCAAATTTGTGAATAAAATGGAATATATTATCAACTATACTTTCTTAACACAATCCTAAACATGAGCATTTCAGATTAAGGATAGATAGAAGTTCTACAACATGAAGGTAATGGAATGGAGGTCTATAAAGACACTGCATATTAATTTACTCTTCAACACAGTTATATCTATTAAACTTCATCTGACCTATAGAGGATGACAAGAAATCATTAGGTGAAGGAGAGGACCTGAAAAATAAGATGAATATCATAATTATTTACAAATTAAAAATCAATAATCACACTAACAACCAAGAAGAAGTATATAATAATCTTTTCTCATTAACTCAAGGTGCAAGTTATAATTTCAACATATTTTTTGTATACCAACCTAATGGATACCAAAATAATGACATAAGGCCTAAAAATACATAAAAAAGAGGTGATAAAAAGAAACATGGTGTAGAGTATAAGACAAAAACATCAATATATCATTAACTCAAGTATCACTTCATTTACAAACAACTACAAATAGTCCTCAAGAAGTCTTTCCATGATTGATGTTCTTGCATGACATTATGTGTTGAGATGAGTTATTTTAAGATGTTGTTGATTGATTTAACATCACCTTGAAGTATTTTATGCCTTTAATTTTTAGATAACTCTTATACTTTGCCATTTAAGGACTAGTTTACTCATGGATTGACACTCAAGATCAATTATACATGTCATTAGTAGTTAAATATAAATTAAGGATGGAATTTAAACTTGAATACTAGTTATGTGACATTATTTCTTTGAATCAACTATCATCAATATCCTTATACACCATTTTCTACTTTACTTGATTGACCAAGTAGGTCTACTAGTCCAATTAGGCCTAGTAGCCTAATTACTAGTGTTTGATGGCCATAAAATCTTGCATAAAATATTATAAACCTATGAACCAATGATTTTTAGACATGAATCAATTCCTCAAATCATAAAATATATCTCTTTGAACAAGATACACTTGAAAAATTATTAAAATAGGTGACTAGGTCACATTATCTTTCACTCCCATAGATTTCTTGATTTCAAAAGACCCACAAAGGCACTTACAATCATGTTTCTAATCATCTGATGACTTGAGGAGATATAAAAATGTAAATCTTTTCTTTCTAATGATTGTCAATCTACTAAACTACCTTATACCTCTCTTTTTACACTTTGTCTTTTCAAAACCCTATTTTCTAATAGGTTTGAAACCATCAATACAATAAAAAACCTTTAATATGAGCCTCTCTAAGTTTACTAAATGATATAAGTGGTATTAAAGTGATTTCAATATTTTTAGGTGCCTTTTCTTTCAATTCTTCTCAATCAGGTATGTAGTAGAGTTTAGGTAGGGTTTAAGAGTGCTCGAGGTTCTTAATGATGATTCAAAAAGTTTAGGCATTAAATGTATGAACCAATTCCAAAAAACACTAGTATACTAGGCCCTTTACCTCTCCCATAGTGCACAACCACAAATGCAAAAGCTTCTTACCATGGTGAGCATGTGAAGTCACCTCTCAAAGAAGAAAATAGGATTTCTAGGCATGCTAGGTTTTTTAAGGTCTAAATGACCAATCAAAAAGTTTCTCCTATAACTCATATCAGTTATACATCCTTAAAGAAACATGATCATGATATTAATGAAGATTTGAAGTGCACTTAGGACATTACTTTGCTTTCTACTACCCTTTATTGATGGCATTATCTAATGAAAGAAATAGACAAGCATATATGTATGTAGATTTATTTAGGATTTTGACTTATTATGAGTTTAAAATATATTACTTAACTATATAGGACATGAATAATCTCCATGAAGTCCTTTGGAGTCATGGTGTTAGCTTGAATGAGCCATTCACCTTTTATCTCTACGAATGCAACCCCTTATTTAAACACCTAGACCTATCTATATATAGAAATAGTCATAAAAACCTCTATGATTATTTAAAGGTTAATTATAGAATTTAGGTCCCATTATTCCTCTTTTAGCTCATTTTATGTGTAAATACCTTACATTTCCTTGTTTATATGCTCAAAATATCCTTCTCAAACCTAGTCCATACAACATGGCTCATGCACATCCAAGCCAACAAGATGTGGTGATGATCAAGAAGATTATGGAGAATAAAATCATAATTTCATATCTCAAAACATCTATCAGAATGCATCTTGAGGCATATTTCATCCATCATGTATCCTTTAGGGTTTTGGAAGAGTTTTTTAGGTCTAAACTTATTAGCAATGACTCAATGTAATAATACCTAATTAAAAACCTCTTTACATATATGTAAATTAAATTTACCCCTTAAACAACCCTAATTATATCAAGCTCCCATGTAAAATATCCATCAAGATAAGTACATAGTGAAGTGGTGTTTCGATGGGTTATCGTAGACTATGCAAGCAAAAGGAAGCTTCAATTGAGAAAAATAAAAGTTTATTGAATTATATACACTATAAAACTTCCATAAATGTTTTAAATAAATATCCACATTATTATAATTATCATCAATGTGAAATAACACATTAATTAGTTCAAAAATGGTAGTAGGGTTTCTTAGAGATTCAAGGCCTATTTGCATATGTTATCCCTTAAGGGAATATTGGCATTAAATTATAAGTGTGATACATATAAAAATACATATGAGGATTAATAACCACCTTTAAATTCCTTAAAAACCCTCACATGAATTCAAAATCCTATGTCATACCTATTAAACCTCTAAATAGTCCTTCTAGCTCAATCTCTGAATGTCAACAAATTGAGGTATGTCTATGACAACATAGTGGATGTTTCCACTACTAATGTGAAATTAAAAAATAAAATAAAAATAAACTTAAAACCACTCATGAACATCACTTTTACCATTTTTTATATCTAGATCATGCCTATAGAAGCCTTAAAACTCATTTCTCTAAAAACTAGCTAGTGGGTTGCCTATGTTTTAATGCTTCATGGGTCCAAGACTAGGTTTGGTTCTTTTCACCTTGTCACTATGGAATGAGAGTGTCAAAAAGGATTTTTTTTTTATAATAAAATTATTTTAATAGGATTTATCCTTCATTATTCATTTTCTCTTCATAATCTTATGCAACCTATCACCACACTATATTTATTCATTTCCTTCAATGCAATTGCCTCTACCAATACTATTATAGGTGTTTATTGGGGAATTAAAAGTGATTTTATCCATTCCACCATCACATAGAATTTTTATAACTCTTAATTCATTTTTATCCTTCCTCTCATTCCTTTATTTTGTGTATTGTATCTTTAAGGTAACTCTTAATTTACCACAGTCTTAATTTCATACACAGGCTTGTGTAACTTCATGAGTCTGCAGACCTTTTATATAATTCAAAATATTGTTTAAGGTTTGAAGATATAAATTTATAATTTCAATTAATATTTGAGTTCATAAGCTTCCTCATTTAATGGATTGTAACTTGAATTGCATCTGTCTAGGGTATGTGGATATGTCTATATAATTAGCCCTATTATTGGTTGTGTGTGACCATTTCAAGGTTAACCTTGGATTAAACTTTGTTTCAAAAAATATTTATCATACCTTGACCTATTCCAAATTTTCATTATTCTTATGAATATTACACCTTTTCCATGGATACTCTACTCTCATTTTCTTCAAAACTTGCAAATGGACTTAACTTGGTAAGCCTATACATGATCTTTGATGAGGTGAATGGATATGCTATTTTTTAATTTGGACCTAATATATTGTCACTATTAACCATCTCAATTAACTTTAAAACTTCTGAAGAAACCTTTTTTAACTTAAATATGTAACATCACCTTCTTTGTAGTCCATATAATTTACTCTAGTATTGGAATACTTCAAGAGCCATCAAAACACTTTTGTACGTGAGGATTCACATGAAGATATGTCCTAATTTGAGTTTGATCCATAATCAAGATCTACCTCTAATCCAATAATCATACCTATCACTTTTCAAAATTTTCACCTTTGACTCATTACTCCACCTTTTGAACATATACTTTCTTCATTATAAGCCTAACTATGTTTGAGAATTTGATCCTTGTATAGAATATGTGTAAGTTTTAGGTCTTGAAATTGACACCAACAAACCTCCCAAGTCCTTATAATTATCTTTAATTTAATTTAATTTATTATTATGTCAACTCTCCCCTCTAACATCTAATTTTCTCCTTGTTTGCATATATTATTTCACCTTTCCTTAGCATGGTTATAGGTTATGATCACTGTGTTGTTTGTATGGATTAAAGTGAGGATTAAAATCTAGAATAGCTTGAAGAGGTCACCATCATGACTATGATGTTATTATAATTTAATGAGAGTATAAACCTTACTTTATATTCCTCAACCCATAGATCTCAAAAAATATTGACCTCAATAAAATACTGTAGATATACTATGACCTAGGCTCTAGGTGGAGGTTGAGATCTTAAGCAAGGTTTTAAGGTTTGTATACATACTTTCATAACCATGATGATCCCAGCACTATTTATTCTTATTTATATATTGATACATAAAGTTAAATTGAAAAAATAGGTAATGATGTGTGTATGGATGATGGGATACATGAAACTAAGAATGGAGTGGAATGATAAGCTTATAGCTATGGTGAAATGGTAGTGATAAGGCTGTGAAATTGAAAAGAGACATATGAGTGAAAATTGAACATAAATCCAATTTTAAGATAGTAATGAAGTAAATTTAGGTAAGGATAATAATATATAACAATAATATATACCATTTTGGAGGCTTTTGATCTACTTTGCACTGCCAAAAATGAAACCTAGGAATCATCAAAATACCTTAACAAATGCTAATTTATTTAACCTTTGCTAAATTAGGACTGTGAGGATGTTTGAGGATGATGGATGGTGATTTATCCATGATACCTTGAGTAAAATTTGAGATAATTTAATTAAGGACATTTGTCATTAAGTAAACACTAAAAACAAAGTTTTAAGGATTCTTGATATCTTTGGATCCCTCATGAGCCATACAACCTTCCTCTATTTGCTTGAAAATTGTAGATTAGTATTTGATGTCTTATTTAATTCCATATACTCACATATATGGATAATACTATTAGATAATCCATGGAAGTTCTCTTTAAGACCTTATGAAAAATGAAAAAACACTAGTTTTGTCAAAATAGGCAAGAACCTCTCAAAATCATACCACTCTTCTTTCCTTGTGTAGATGCAAGTAGTTAATGAAACCCTTAAGTTATTATCATTTTTTCATAAATATAGGAATATAAAACTATTATAGTCACAATAACTAATAGTGGGTGAATCAATTATGCTAGATAATCTAATTCAATTCCCAATTCTTAAACATTCAACACATATGATCATGATGCATATAAATTAACTAGTGTAATGAACAAGGAAGATATAACAAGATCAAAAACACACAAAAATTATATATGTGTGAAAACCTCTTTGGATATAAAACCCATTGAACCCTATAAGATGGACTATAGTCCTATAAATAAAATATTCAACATTTAGACTAGCACCAACTAATAAAGGAACACCCATCCCTTAATTTAGTGAGACACCCATCCCACAAGGGGGAACTAACCCCATAGGAAACCAAACATCAACCTAGATACCTTGATCTGATCTCCACCTTTGATATGATGTGTTATACACCTTATGATGGACTTATTTTACTTTCTCTCTTTCCCCATTACACTCTCACAAATTTCCACACATAAGCAATACATCCAAAACACCCTTTTGGATCACTCTTCACTTCTTAAGAGATACACAATTAGAAAATATTAAAAAAAAATTAATAACATAAAAAACATGACCTATAGGTCGTTTAAATAATACTTAACCTGCTCTTCTCTTCAATCCATCCACTAATCACACTCACTCAATCAGCCTCTAGGTCTTACTCACTTAATTTGCCTCCTCTATGCTCGTTAGGTCCAAGGGCCTATGTTTTTAACTTCATCACCTTGATCAAATAATAATTACTGATCTTATTCACTCTCTAATTTTTCTCACTAACTTTTACCTTCTCTTTCAAATTTTTACTCCTTCGCTTGGCTCCATGCTCTCTCAACTCCACATGAAATATGCTAATTAAGCCTAATATTTATACCATACACTCATCTAACCCATATTGGTCAAAATAGATGCTTACCATACTTATTATACTTTTAAATATGTATTTATAAGTGCTACATGTAATAATACCAAACTCCTTAGGTTAGACATTACTTCACTAACCCCAAACCATCATTAGGTCTTGGTGAGACCTAAAACAATTAGGCCTTCACATCCACATGCTACACTTAAAAAATATTATACAACCTTAAACTTACACCAACACTTAAAAAATATAAAAATTTCCTCTAATACTCCCTTTATTACTTACATATAGTTTTATGTCACCTATAATTCAACCTCATACCGTAAACCAAGACATTCTAGACTACTCGCCAATAGGCCTAAAACCACAAAAAAGTCTATCATATAGAATTGAAGCATATAAAAACTTTTGTCAAATAATCCACTCTATAAAATGCATGAATATATATTAAATTACCTATTCAACATATCCATTTCCATTGGACACCTTCACTCAAGATATAAGCACTGAAAACAACTCTCTCATGATGACCACTTAAACTAGTTACATATAGTCAAACTATAGTCAAACCATTTTGAATCTCCACAATTGAATATGGGAAACATAAGACCTAAAATACCTTATTATAAACATCGGATAATTATTTTACATCTTCATATTCATTTGTTTACTCTACTCTTCTTAGAACACCTTCAACTTATCTCTACAAGATGGTTATTCAAACTACCAGTGTATTCAATAAACAGAATCAACTTATAAGCCTTTATTCACATTGAAGATGGATTTTTCAAACCTCCATAATCCAAACATATGGTATTCATTGAGTATATAACACTCTCTAATAGTTATTTCATCTTGAAACATAAAAATACCATCAAGAACTCTTCAATTACCCTTCTCGAGTCACTTGTAGAACATGGTCAAAGATATAATTAAATTTGGAGATCTATGTATTTGAATTTATATATAGTAAAACCTTATAACAAATTTATCTAGATGATAATTTAATTTTTTTTTAACTCTATCTTTTATACCTTCAAGAAATTTATCCTAGATCAAAAGATATAAGCAAAATACTAAGCACTAGTTTTTCCTTTGTTAATTTCAAATACCAATGATCACTGGTAAATCAAAATATTGTAGAAATTTATTCATATCATTTCCCTTAGAAACTAGATAAAATTAACTATATCAATATCCTTGTGAGCCTCCTAAATTTAACTCTTTAATTATCACTATTGATCATTCATTTGTGCTTCCATGATTAAGACACTTGGCACCCATGCATGCCTTCTAAGCACATTGTTATCAGTCCCCACTCTTGTACCACTTGGTAGCCCCATGTGCCTCTTGATCATTGATTATTTGAATCAAACCACATTGGTGATCTCCATTTACATGAGCACCCACATTTTATTGATCTTATATCAAATCATCATGATTAAGATATATGTTAGTAGCACGTACAATCTCATGAAACTTTGATATATTAACTTCATCAACATCATTAGATAAAAATATAGATGATGAATTCTCATCTTTATATCTAACTTGACTATTTTACCATATATTTAAATTTATTTAAACTATATGGTCTCTGGTATAACATAGTTGCAAGAGCAAATTAAAGGGTTTATAACTTGAGCTAAAAAACACTTTAAGAGTCCAAATCTTTAAGGTGCCTTCTTGGCACTATATAAAACATATTAATTATAACCTTTGAACAATGTTTACCTTTCAATAATCTAAACTAAATACACAAACTCTCTAGTTCGTTCATAACTACATGATGTTCAATGATGGTTTGGCTTCTCTTAAGCTAGAAGATGCATGTTTCTCTTTCCAAATGATCAAATGACACACCAAAAATTTTCCAAGATATATATGGATTCCTCACAACCTCTTTTTTAACCTTATTGATCTACACATATTCCGTATACTCTCAAACACAACTTCTTTATCATTCATGCACTAGAACCTCATGCTCTCTTTGACATCAATGACAACCTAAGACATCAAATGACCATGTTCTACAATATCAATCTACTCACTTAGCCTTATCTATCAAGATGACTAATTTAGCTTAGACACTCATATGACTACTCTAATGAAATACTTTTATTTCTACAAGAACTCTAAGTACTCATAACACCCTATAGGGTCTCTACAACATATCCATATCATCAATATCATCCATCATTTACCTCATATCCATATCATCAATATCATCCATCATTTACCTCACTAAGTCAACCACTAAATAGCCATGAAAGTACACTAAAGCACATTGAAGAACATTTTGTCATTATCATTCTAGAACACATGACACCTCATCAACATCCTTGGTCACCTTGGATACATCATTGACAAACCTCTAACAATCTCCTCCTTTGTCATTGATGTCAAACACTAATATAAATCTTATGCTTATACTTTGTATTTCTCTTCAAGAATTTTCCCCCCTTTGACATAATGACAAAGTGGGCTCAATTCCTGAACCTAGAGGTCTAAAAAGACTTCAAGGACCAATAATAGGAAAGTACCACCTCTAAGAGATAATAAAAACTCCCGCTAAAATTGTGTATACTTATTCTTACCTTGATCTTCTCAAACATGCTCCATGACTACACTCTTCTTTGATAATACATATCTTATATGAATACAAAACATACATAAACATGATAAAATACAACTTACCTTGAAAACATTAGGAGGGACTCCCCCTAAAGCACCTAAGCTTAGGCACCCTTTTGAGCATCTTCAAACCATTTCTAACAATGATAAATCAACATAATTACCTTCATACCTTCTCTCTCAAATTCTACTACACAATCCTTTAATCCTATGACTAGACCATTTACAAAGTTCCCCCTTTGTTTATGCATAAGGATTCAATATATTTTCAAAAACACATGACTTGGTTTGATCAAGTCATCATACAAATATGCTTGAAATCACAACTATAGAAAATATTTTCAGATCTCCATTATGACTAAAACACCTCACATATGTTCCCCCTCACATCATGCATGTCTCTTTAAGCCTCTTAAACTATCTGAGTTAGCTCCCCCTAACTCCATGGCATGCACAACTTGTCATCTACAAAACACTGAGACCTTATTCATGACATTACATTCTCCTCATACTCCATATCAACATAGTCTTCAATCTTTTCTATGTAATATAATATCTTGAAAATTCATCATCCTTGATTTCACACCTTTATCTAAGCTACTCCACTTTATCTAATGAAGCATACCAAACAACACAAGCTTATTAAACTGAATTATCTAAAAAATTCTCCCCTTATATCATGACCACAAATATAACCAAGATCTACTCCTTGACACATCTTGATCACAAGAAACATGTAAAAACATCATACCACACTCAAGATACTTGAGTCAGCTCTTCCTAAATCCATACCAATCTCTAAAATTATAGGGCCCACAAGTCCTCTCTCAAGATTCACTATACTATTGATCAAAAAAATAAGAACAAACACGATATAGATTCACTCACCTGAAACCAAGCTCCCAAGTACTTTCAAGGCACTACACCAAATCAAGCTACCTCAAAGGACCAAATATGGATGAAATTTGATTACATCCATATCATTCTTCTACTGAAACTCATATTAATAATCTTATCCCTTAAAGACCTCACTCTATACACCAAGAAATACCTCTTGCATATCATAACATGACTCCTTATGAACTAAATCAACATAAAGGAACACATAATCATACTTTGTTTTTCATACCTCAAACTAATAGAAACTCACCTTCATGGATTTCTTGTCATTCAACACTAGCTAAGACCCAACAAACACACACCATGCTTCCTCTTTATGTAAAGTGTCTCCTTTAAGCCTAGATAGAGACACCCCTTTGACATAGTGAGACTAAAATTCCAAAAACTCAGGAGACTCCCAAATATCCATACTCTCATTTAACTTGTAGTTTTGCCTTATCATCAAATTGAATTTGAATGTATCCTTGACTCCATTCTTTACTTTAGACTGTCAACAAATGTAGACAGCACAAACTCTTGACTTTTCTTCATGTCTATCATCAAAACTAAACCATATTTGGTCTCAAACTTATCTCTTCTAATAGACTCATGTCTCCATAACCATGTGTGACCTCTTCCTTGCACACTAGGATATCCACACACCTTATGTTTCTTTCAAAAATCATTCAACTTGTTATTTCAATATCTAGTAATGTGACCACATCTATGACATCTAAAACAAATAAGATCATTCATACCTTTTTCTTGATGATGATTGTGATCTTCTTTTGAGTGATTGCTTCTCCTCATAAATTCCTTTACTCTATGACCAACAAGATGACAAACAAAATAATGGCCCATAAAATATTTAGCATACCTTGAATCATTTAGATATCTGATTAGCTTCTTCATTTTACTCTTGACCTAATCTATCTTGTTGATTTTCATGTTACCAACCTCTTTGTCTTGTCCTAATTTATTTTGATGTTCTTCAAGCTTGCCTATCTTGAATATGACCTTTTCATGCTCATCCTTTAGGGAAACAATATTTGTCTTCAATTGAAGACATTCATCTTCTTTATATCTCATGCTTAAACTTATAACCTATAACTAAATTTAAATCTTTCATGGTCTCCTTATCCTCCTTATCTTTAGACATGTCATCCTTCAATATACATTCTTGCTCTTCCATAGACTTGATCAGTTCTTGATTCTCTTTTTCCTCTCTCATGGACTTTCCTAACAAACTTCCTTTAAGAGACCTGACTTGTGTTTCAAGACCTTTGATCATATTCCTCATTTTATGACTCCTCTTCTTTTTCTCCTTCATTTCACCAAGTGAACCCGTGAGCTCAACTTCTAGATCAGATTCTTATTCCTCACTATCATAGAACATTTATTCTTCACACATGATTTCCTTTTCTTTTGAAAAACTATCCATTTTAACCATATTATACCTTGGATCACCTTCAAGTGGTTAAAATTACACAAAAGATCCTACTATAATACCAATTATTAGTGGAATATTCATTAAGAATAGGGGTGAATTAGTGATGCTAGATAATCTAATTTAATTCCCAACTCTTAAACACTCAACACATATAATCATAATACATTCAAATTAACCAATGTAATGAACAAGGAATATATAGAAAGATCAAGCACACAACACATGATATTTGTGGGAAACCCTCTTGGGGGATAAAACCCACTTAAACCTACAAGATGGACTATAGTCTTGTAAAGATAAGATTCAACATTTAGACCAACACCAACTGATCAAGGAACACCCATCTCTTAATTTAGTGAGACACCCATCCCACAATAAGGAACCAACCCCCTAAGAAACTAAGCACCAACTTAGATACCTTGATTTTATCTCCACTTCTAATTTGATGTATTCTACACCTAATTATTTAATTATCTTACTTTCTCTCTTTCCCCATTACACTCTCACAAACTTGCACACACAAGAAATGCATCCAAAACACCCTTTTGGATCACTCTTCACTTCTTATCCCATACAAAATCATAAAACCTAAAAAAACTCTATCATAACATAATAAAAATGAGTTTTGGGTCATGCAAATAATACTTAACCTAATATACTCTTCAATCCATCCACTAAGCACACATTAAATTAGCCTCTAGGGCTTACTTTCTCAATCTACGTCTTCTACTCTCATTAGGTCCAATGACCCATGTCTTTACCTTCATCACCTTGTTCAGATAAGCATGACTAATAATATTTATTCTTTGATGATCGTCAATAAATTTTACCTTCTCACTAACATGTATCTTCATATTCATTTATTCCTCAACTCTACTTAGAACACCTTCAACTTACCTTTGCAAGATGGTCACTCAAACTGCTAGTGTATTCCATAAACATAGTTAAATTTTAAGCCTTTTTTCACACTAAATATAGATTATTCAAACCTATATAATACACATACATGGTCCTAATGGAGTATACAACACTCTCTAATAGTTATTTTATCTTTAAACATCAAAATACCATCAAGATCTCTTCAATTACCCTTCTTGGTTTACTTGTAAAATATGTTCAAACACATAGTCAACTTTTGAGCTCAATATATTTGATTTTAAATATATTAAAACATTCTAGACAATGTTTATGGATGCACCTTGAAGTCTTCTTCAACTTTTCCTTTTACACCATCAAGAAATTCATCTTGGATCAAAAGATATAAGCAAAATACTTAGCACTTGTTTTTCCCTTGTTAATTTCAAATACCAAAGGTCACTAGTAAATGCAAATATTTTAGACACATATTCATCTCATGTCCCCTAGTAAATATCTCAAATGTGCTAAATCAATGTCCTTTTGAGCCTCCTAAATTTAAATATTAAATTCTCACTATTGATCATTGATATGCACTTCCATGATTAAGACACTTGGCACCCATGCATGCCTTCTAAACACATTGTTATCAGTCCCTGCTCTTGTACCACTTGGTAGTCCTGCATGCCTTTTGAGAATTGATTATTTGAATCAAGCCACACCATCAATATCCATATACATAAACACTCATGTGTCATTGATCTTCTATCAAATCATCATGATTGACACACATGTCACTAGCACATGTAATCTCAAGAACCTTTGAAATATTGACTTCATGTGTGTCATTAGATCACAATATAGATTATGAATGCTCACCATTAGATCTATCTTAAATATTTAACCCTAGATTTCAATGTAGTTAGATTTTATGGTCTCTGGTACAACACAGTCTTCAAGAGAAACTTTGAATATTCATAACTTGAGCTAGAAAACACTTCAAGAGTCCAAATCTTCAGGGTACCTTCTCGGTACTATGAAAAACATCTCCATGAAAACATTTCACCACTATTTACTTTCTAAGAACCTAAAAAAAATGTATAATATTGGTATTTCATTCATATTTTCATGATGTGAAGTGATGATATGACTTCTCTTAAGCTATAAAATGCATGTTTCACTTTCCAAATGATCAAATGACACACTAGAACTTTAGCAAGATATATATGGATGCCTCAAAACCTCTTCTTTATCCTTACTAATCTACACATATTCCATATAATCTATAGTATATAAACATAATTTATTTTTAATTCATTTGCTATTACCTCCTGCTCTCTTTGACATCAATGATAACCTAAGACATCAAATGACCATGCTTAACAATATCAATCTACTCAATCAGCCTTATCTATCAAGATGACTTCTTGAACCTAGACACTCATGTGACTACTCTGATGACTTAATTTTAGTTTTATAGGCACTCTAAGTACTCATAACACCCCATAGGGTCTTTGAAACATGTCCATATCATCAATATCATCCATAAATTACCTCACTAAGTCAACCACTAAAGAACCATGGAATAACATTGAATCACATTGAAGCACACTTTGTCATTGTCATTCTATCACACATAACACCTCATCAACATCCTTGGTCACCTTGGAGACATCATTGACAAACATAAAACAAAATATAGCAACCAATACCCATGATTGTAAGGTCATGAGATATAGTTTCCCTTGTCAAGAGCTAAAATCCACTTTCTCTCTCTACTGTATGAACTGAGCACAAACTTGTGATGACCTTGATATCTACCAGTGAATTAACTATGGAAAAAAAATTATTTTTGGTCTCCTCAAGCCTTGAAATGATCAAATGTATTCATCATATATCTAAAACAATTTATTATTACATCATATAGCTTCTTCATGAGTAGATTCATATAGTACAGATCTATACCATCTAAAAACACTGTCCAAACCTATAAATTCTCCTTCCTTTCCTCTTTTTTTAGCTTAAAAACATTATTTTATGGCAAGATGAATGAATATATGGGTCAAAATCATCTTCAAACCAAATAATATGCTAAGGATAATAAAAATTTAGCTCTTTTTCACACATGGGGGCTCATTCTATGGTAAAAAAAACATATAAGCTCGTAGAAGAGACACTTTTCAGAAAAATAACCATGTGAATAAGAAAAATAATAACTATGATTGGTGATTAAAATATATTATTGATAATTTAAAGCCTTATGAGGTCAAAATTTTTAATTTAAAGACCAAAACCTTCACTTTTAGACCACATACACATACTTTCACAAGAAGATTACTAATGAATATCATAAGAAAGTACCTTGTAACCTTATTAAAATTTATTCATGAGGATTTTTAGTATGTTAATCACCCATTTCAAGGATTATATCCCATCATGCTTTAAAATACTGAATACATCAAAGAATCTCATAGTGATTCATCAGCTTCCTTCTTTAATCCTTGTAGCTTATTGGGTCGAGATCATAAGACCACTTAAAATATTTGTTAAAGAGGACATCACAAGATACTAAAAAATCATGATTTTACTATAAAATGACATGAAACTAAGACATATTCCATCCACTTGATAGTTAATGAACATTATGATAGTTAAGCACATCACCTAAGGACTTAAGACATCTGGGAGATATGATGATCAAAAATAAACTCAATGACATCTCTAAGAGTGTTTGAATGAATTCAATAATTGTATAGGAGACATTATGACTCATTATAACATAATATATAGGTTTTAGTTAGAGTTATAAAAAAATTTTAGTTGTAGGGGTTGGCATTTGGCCTTGGCAAGCCAAATTTCCAACATTTTTTGGCAACTCACAGGGGTTAACCAGCCTACTGATTAAGAAAATTCATAATATCCTTATTACATAAGACTTCAGAATACACTCTAAAACTATAAAAACTTATAGACTTGACATAAAAAAATAAACAACACACAAAATAGGAAATAATAATAGATAATTATAAAAAAATAATAACTAACAAGCATGTGCAACAACACTTAGAGGAATGAAACTACTACTATGTACAATAGGACTAGTTGTCCTAATAACAATACTTGAAAAATATCCCATTGATAGTAATAGGGATCTCCTCACCACTAAAATTGGATAATTAGAATGCATTTATTTCATTATAACTAGTAATGACATATGTACCACTCCAAAGACTATCAAATTTAGAATGTTTACCTAGTTTGGCATGGTCTTCATCCCACTTGAGCACAATATAACCTTGCTGAAAGGTCTTGGATGAAGCTATCTTGTCAAAATATATATTTTGATTTGTTATTTATTTGACCACATAGTGTGCATAGCATTATCTTTTGTTTCCTCCAACTCTCTTAATTCATATATTCTTACCTCTATTACATCATTCTCCATAATCTCCAACTGATGTGCAATTTTCAAGGATGGAAGTTATAATGAAATGGGTAGATTTACTTCTCTACCATAAACCAAGAGGCAAGGAGAGTTACCAATATCTTTATTTTGAGTAATTATATCTTCTTAGAAGGTATTCTTCAACTTTTTATGCCATTCTCTCTAATTTTCCTCCATTGTTCTCTTGATGATCCTAATCAAATTCTTATTGGTGGACTCTGCTAGTCCATTACCATGATCAAGATACCATTCACATACCTTTGCATTACTAAAATCCAAATCATTGTTTGATATGATGGTTGAGGGAACCCTAAAATGATTCACTATGCCATCATATAATTCTAAAATTAAGTTTTCATTTACTTTCTTGAGTGCAACTACCTCCACACACCTGGTAAAGTAATCAATGGATATTAATACCCACTTATGTCTATAAAGTTATGGAGGATGAATCATTCCAATGAAGTATAATCCCCATTGCATGAAGGATACTAAATTTTAATAGGTTTAGAAGGCATAATAGCTAGTATTTATTTACTGGTAAACATTGCACACTTAGAATATCTCCTAACCCAACAATCTGAGTTTTTAAATAGAGTAAGCCAAAAAAAACCATATATTATGATCTCTAATTATGTATTATTTGTTAAAAATATACCTCCTATAGGACCATCATGGAATTGCTCTTACACTTTATCTACTTGACTAATTTTTACACATCTTAAAAACATACCTTCAATGTCCTTCTTAAAGAGTAATCCATCAATTAATATTTAAGGTATAGATTGTAGCCTGAAATGTCTCCTCTTTATCCCATATAATAATATAGGAGACTCTATTACTTATATGAATATTATTCTATCTTATGTCCATCTAGAAGGAGAGATAGTTGCATCTACATGTTGACTATCTAAAACTATCAAAACTACTTCTTTCCCCTATTTAACATCTACTTCAAGGTGCTAAAAAATTCCCCTACCTCTAAATAGATTTGTAACCTTCACTTATATATCATATTCCATGCATTTGGTCACCCAACCAACCCTCTTTTCACTTATGTCTCTATAGATCAAAATGCACTTTTTGTTATTTTAGAGTAGTCAGCTTTTGGCCTTAGACTTGCTTGATGGAATTTAGTAGTTGTTCTCTTAGCCTCCTTCTTCCTATAGTCCCTTTTGCATATTTTTCCTTAGTATCAATCCCATTCAACTTTATCCACATGTAATATTTGTAATCATCCACCATAAAAGGTTTTTAGCTTGCCCAAGAGGAGCACCAACACTCTAAGTGGTAGTTAGATGTTTTTTGGGTCCATTTCTCTTTTTTCAAGACTCAAAGTAGTGCCATTGGTTGGTAGAGTTATAAGGGGGACCCACCATTTTAGTTTTAAGGAGGCATGAAAAATTATCCATGTGGCATCATGATGCTTATTGAGAGGAGTATATTTTTTCCAAGCTTTCGAGCAGTGTTATTGGCTGATGGATATGGGTAAGGCTGACTATGTGGTAAATAGGGGAAGTAAGTAGATCAATCCACATGGCATCATGGTACTTGGCTAAGGTAGTGAGTTTTTTATCATAACTACGAGTTATGACATTGGGAAAAGTGTGTTATTCCCATTTATAATGACATAATAGAGGTAGTTTTGGAGATGAACACATGGCACTATGATTCTTCTCATAAGCATCGTGGCCATAAAAAAGTGTTTTAATTGTGCCATATTTGAGATCTGAAGATCAACTACACTCATGAGATGTATTCCCTCATTTATTTGAAATGACATCATCATAAGCACAAGAACTAAGATTTCCAAGTGTAATTCCCATAAAAGATCATTACGCCTATATAAATAGGACTATTTTCCTTTGTAGGGGTTAGTGATTGATTACTTGTAATTTTTACTATCTTTGAGACCAACCATGTAACAATTATGGAATAGAATTAGCAATAACCAACATTTCTTTTATTTCAATACTTTAGCAAGTTCCCCTCACATGTTGGATTGAATATTGTATGTTATGTCTTCATGGCCTTTTGTATTTTATTTTCCACCTAGCTATGAAGAAGATGTCGTGTTCTATGTCAGACTAAGTGAAGATTTAATATTATATATTATTTCCATTCTCATATTCTATAGAATTTATTCTTTTTTTCATTATAGACTTTAATTCATGCTTTCATGCTCCTTTAATAGTCTATGGTGTTTGAGGATTCAAGTTATTCTATACAATTGTAGGTTAATGCTTTAAATATCTTAGTGCATCACCTTAGTTAGTCTACTTTAGTATTTTTTCATTTATTTCTTACCCCTTTTCATCCCCCAAATCAAATTAAAGATCTAGCTTCTAAAATCTTGGAGGTTGCTTTACAAACCACAATTTGGTCTTAGACCTATATAGCTTCCCATAGAAGGTTGTTTCACATAAAACAAAAGTTTTAGGTGTTAATAGTCTTTATTAAGGACAAAATACTTCAAACTAGGATGAACCACCATCACAAATATCTTATTTTTAGAGACCATATGTCTATATTTATTAATCCACTTATGACATCAAGGACATGACTTTCAACAAATGTATATTTATCCTCATACCCTTTCAATGCTTGAATAAAAAAATCAATAGGATTCTCTAATCCTTTACTATTTTGTTACATGAGCATGGAAGAAATTATGTTAGATGTGGATAAGGCATACATGATTAAATATTTAGTAAAATTAGGGTTGTGTAGAATAGGAGCTTGAATGATAACCTATTTAATGGCCTCAAAACTTCTCTTTCCTTCTTTTCTCCATGATAACTCTTGATGTTTCTTGGGCATGTGAGTTAGTGGCCTTACCAATTTTATAAATCTAGGTATGAACATCCTAATGAAATTTATCTTTCTCAAGAATATTTTCAATCCCTTCTTATGTTTGATTAAATAAAAAGAAAGTATTTCGTCTATTATTTTATGATCAAAAGAAATTTAAGCCTTAGATACATGTCCTAAAAGCCTTACTTCATGCACTACAAAGATACACTTTTTGGGGTTATAAGAGACCCCAAAATATATACTACTATCAAATACCAATCTTAAATGTGTCAAATGATCCTTAGGATTTTTATAAAACATATTAATATCATCAAGATAAACAAGTACCATTTCACTTATGATCCCTTGAAAATCTGCATCCATTGCCCTTTGGAAAGTATCTCCAACATTACAGAGTCAAAAAGGAATTTTCTTATATGTATAGGTACCCCACTTAGTTTTGAAGGAAGTTTTGTATTGATATTTATCCTTCACCAATATCTTATTATACCCTAATTATCCATCAAGTAGGGAAAACCTTTATGAACCTAAAACTTTTTGCAAAATCTGATCCATGGAGGGAAGAGGGTAGTTATCTCTCAATGACACCATATTGACATCTTTGAAATCTACACACAACCTTATATACCCATTATTTTTCATCATAGGTAAAATATTTTCCACTCACATATAATTTTTTATGGTAAATATTGTGTTGGATTCAATAAGCTTTGTTAGTTCCTTCCTCATAAGGATTTCAACCTTGGGGTTGATTGGTCTTTATTTCTGTCTCACAGGTTTAGCATCTTATTCAAAATCTATGGTATATTGTGCCAACATAGGATAAAACCCATTAAAATCATGATATTCCCATGTAAAAACATCCATAAACTCCTTGAACACTACTATGAAGGCTTCTCTCTCCTCCTTAGTATTCACTTTTCCTAACTTGAAAAGTTTATCTTCAGTTATGGCAATTTTTTCATAATGTTCCTTTTTTTATAGATGCTTACCTTATATTTTATTAGTTGATCATCATAATTAAATATTCTCTCCAAATTTACCAAGCCCTCAGGTAACTTATTTGATTTTAACTAGACAATTTGGTCCTCATATTTTTGGTATAACTTATCCTAGTTCTTTGGGTAGAATTCTACCTCATGTTGTAAGAAATAAACAATTTTATTATCACTATAAAATAATTGAAAACTTAATTAATTATTAGGAATTTAGGGCCTACATAACACCTTAATTTTTGACTATTACTTAGTGTCCTTAATCTTATCAGCTATATCATGTTGTGCCCTAATAGCAGCTACGCTATTTTCATGTTGATTGACTCCTCTAGGAATGGAACAAATGTCAAATCCATATAAGTCCTCCATGAGATCACAAAACCTATTTTTGTAGGAATTATAGAGTGGATTATTGGATTCACTCAAACCTATTACCTGATCAACTACTAATTTACTATCTCCTTTAACCTATTAAAGCTTATTACCCCCTATTCTTTGCCCACTATAGACCATGAATGAGAGCTTCATATTATATAGTATTAGAGGTACAACTAAATTGAAATATTATAGTATAATAATACCTTTTATTTAGAGGAGAATCAATCATAACACATACCCCATTCCCATTCTATTATCTAGACCCATCAAAGAATAAATTTGAAAATCCTTCATGATCTTGTGTTGTGACGATGAGAGTAGGCATTATGTAACCTTCATCATGCATGAAATAAACACCCAAAATTGATTATTCCATGATTTTTTAAGGATCATAAAAATCATTATCAGCTACCCACTCATTAAGGAGTAAATCTAATATATCTTCAAGTGATTTATAAGGTTCTTGATTGTTAAAGTGTTCATCCTCCTATGAGATAGTGAAATTAACATTTGATAAGTTGGGCATATAAGGTTATAAAATTAATATAGATATAGGTTAAGAATTTATGTTAAATTTTTTCCCATACCTAGTTATAAAAAACATGTAAGACCAATCAAAATAAATATATCTCCTTATTTTAGTAGTGAAATCCTTGGACAAGCATAAAAGTAAAGTAGGGGGAAGATAAGCTACTACCACATCTTAAGAGATAGTAAAATTAAGAAAATCAACTAAAATTACCTTAAGATCCCTAAGAATAACCAAAATATTAGTAAGATACCCACATAACTTTAAAAATCCCTTCTCATAAGGCTCATATCAAATTCCTAACTTATTATCTATGGATTCAAGCATGGCATAGGTACTTGCCCCACTATCAATCAGGTAATTTTGAACAAGACAATCACCTATGACAACTTAAAGATAGAAGGGAGGTGGATTAATCACCTTTGGTGCTTGAGGATCAAGAGGTTGACTAGAATTTTTAAGAACAACACCTAATTTTTTACTTGTTTGTTTGAAACATGAAGCTTGGAGAGCTCTTATTGTAGGAGATCCTTTTATCTCACAACAAGTAATATGTCCCACATAGAAATAGAGATAGGGGCCTTCTTCATATAATAAAAAATTCTAAGAGGATAAGTGGGTATCTTGGGATGTAATTTAGAAGAATAATTGCTACATAAATATTGTTTAAACTATGGTATGAAAGGACCCTTCTGGTTTTGCTCCTTACCATCTTGTACTTGCTAAGTTGATGGTAACGTTTGAGGTGCATATTTGGTGGTAATATTTTTAGGTTGTCGAGAAGGTAGAGGAGTTGCATTTTCAAGACTCAAACCATGATCAAATGCCCTTATTTTAGACCTTGTATGAGTTGTAACTAAGTTATCCACATTAGACATATTCTAACATTGATTCACTATCATATGATCAAAAGGATTTTCACCTTCTTGGAAATTAGAAAAAGTGGTTTCATAAGGTTTTTTCCTCCCAATTGTTCCTTGTTGACTTGGTACTTCAACTTGAGTGAAAGACAAAATGTCTCCATGTGATAGAGAAGCTTCCTTATGTTGTAAAAGTAATTGATTATCATGTGGTGGAAGAGCTAGACCTTATTTCATGAAATATTTTTGACTAACCTCACTAGTTGGATCCATTTTCATATTGTTTTATTGCTCCCATTGACCAGACCATTGACCTTATTAAGCATAATTACTCTAAGTTGGAACCAAAACTCTATAACTACAAGTGACATTAGTATTATAAGGTTTATATGATCTTGATTATATATTATATCCTTGAAACTACTAATTGGGTTGATAATGAGGCCTATTATACTGATAAGATTGGTTAGAGGCTTGATAAGGCTTGCAAGGTGGAACTTGCTACCTTTACAAAGTCACTAGCTTGTTATTTTGGGCCTTAAGTGCACTCTTTATCTTACCCAATATATTCACCTAACTACCATCTATTTGATGAGGATTAACTAGAGATGGTAATGGAGTAATGGTAGGAATAAGAGGGTGAGTCTCTAGAAATAAAGGCATTGGTGGTCTAGGAGAGAGTTTTCCTACTTGGATTAGGCAATTCTTATCCCTTATGACTAATTCATAGGCCTATAACAAGGTAGTTCCTCCCATTGGTTATATCAAAACCACCACATCTAAATTGAGATATTTCAAATAATACAAGAATGCATAGTTAGGGGTGGGTTTTATAACTATAGGGATGCTATCCTAGGTTTTTTGAAACCTATAATTAAATTCTACCATGAATTTCTAAGGGCCTATCTTGATTGTAGTAAATTGATCCACCAAGGGAAGATGGTCACTTTTGTCTTCAAATGTTTTACATTGGATCTCTCCAAAATAATCCTAGATATTAATGGATACATGTTCTAAACCCATGTACCATTTTAGTGCCTTATTTTAAAAATAAGTTGCCATCTTTCTTATAACCACATTCTCCTTAATGACATTATGCACTGGACATAGATTGGCTATGCTTGAAATATGGTCAATAAGAGTAATTGTATTTTTTCCTATTAAATAAGGAGGGATATTTATGGTAGAAATAGGAATATCTTTAAACTAACTGAGGTTCAAGTGGATACCACCATTAAAAGGCATAAAGGATTATCTCCCAAGAATAACATTTTAAAGTATGGGAGTTACAATAGTGTTTGTTTGGACAATATTTAATTAGATAAAATTAGGATTTTTGGAAAAAGTAGGAGAAATAGGTGTAGGATTTAGATTAGATTGGGAACACTTATTTTTATCAATTGTATGAAAAGACAACTCAATAAATTTAACCTCCTTACCTATTGAGGAAGATTTTGTAACCACTCTTGGCATTAAATGTCTATAAATCTACCTAAGACACTCATGAAGCTTGATAATGTACTCAAATATATAGATGTATGATCCAAATCCTTTGAGTAAGAAATAAAACTAGGAATTTTATAATTATTATCAACCCAAGTTGCACCCTATTGAATTAGATTGTTTATCTCTCCTTTAAACTTAAAATAACATTGGATTGGTATATAGGTTATGGGTTACCTATCTATAGACCAAACCTATTGATTATGAGGCTATCTCCTTTGATATATCAACTTGAATCCTTTTCCTAGAATCTATTTTTTTTTCTTTGGGGGTGAAAAGAGTTAGTAATATAACTTGAAATTAAAACCTATGCTAATGATGGTGATGTACCAATTCTTGAATGATCCTCTCTTAACCTTGTTGTTAGGCACACTTGTGAATCAAAATGGAATATATTAACAACCATAATTTATTAATACAATCCTAAAAATGATTATTTTATATGAAGGCTAGATATAAGATATACAACTTGAAGGTAAGGGAATGGAGTTCTGTAAACACACTACACAAAAATTCACTCTTCAACACAATTCTATCTATTAACACTTCATGTGACCTATAGAGGATGAAGACAAAGAATTAGGTGAAGGAGAGGACCTTAAAAAGAAGATGAATATCATACTTATCTACAAATTTAAAATCATAATCACATTAGTAACCAAGAAGAAGTCTACAACAATATTTTCTCATTAACTCAAGGTGTAAGTTAAAATTTTAGCATAGTTTTTGTATACCAGCCTGAGGGATACAAAAATAAAGACATAAATCCTAAAAATATATAAAATTGAGGTGATAACAATAATAATTTTTTAGAGGATAAGAAAATAACATCAATATATCATTAACTCAAGTATCATTTTAGTTAAAAATAACTACAAATAGTCCTCAAGAAGTCTCTCCATGATTGATGCTCTTTCATAACCTTATGCATTGAGATGAGTTATTTGGATATGTATTTTAATAATTAAAACTCATATTTAATAATGATACACATTTAATTTATTAGATGACTCATGTACTTTATCATTTAAATACTAGTTAACTCATAGATTGACACTTAAGATCAGTTATGCATGTCATTAACAATTAAAGAAAACTTATGTATGGAATTTATAATTGAATAATATTTATTTGGAATTATTAATATACAATTAATTCTCATCAACGAAATTCTATGCTATTTTCCAATTTATTTGATTGACCAAGTAGGTCTATTAGGCCAATTAGGCCTAATAGCCTGACTGATAGTGTTTGATGTCCATGAAAGACTACGTGAAACCTTATAAACCTATGAAATAGTGATATTTAGACATTAATAAATTACTAAAATCATATAATATACCTCTTTTAATAAAAAAACACTTGAAAACTTGTTAAACTATGTGACTAGGTCACCTTGTCCTTCACTCTTATAAACTGCTTGATAGGAAGAGACCCACAAAGGCACTTATAGACATGGTTATAATTAAATTTAGGAGATATAAAATGTGTAAATATTCAATCTCTAAAACTACCTTCTACCTCTCTTTATGAACTTTTCCCTCTCAAACCCCTATTTTTTGATAGGTTCGTACACCATCCATACCAGACACTACCATGCACATGAGACTCTCTAAGTGTAATAAATGATCCAGGTGGTATTTATGTAATTTAAATCTATTTTTTTGAATTTTATTTCAATTCTTCTCAATCATTTCTGTAGTAGGGTTTAGTGTGGGTTTAAGAGTGCTCAAGAATCTTAATGATGATTCATAAAGTTTGGGAATTGAAAGCATAAGCCAATACCACAAAACACTATTATAATAGGCCTTATACCTCTCATAAATTACCTATCCTCCCATTAAAAATCCTTTTACCATGGTGAGCATGTGAATTCACCTCTTAGAGAAGAAAATAGGCTTTTTGAGCATGTTAGGCATTCTAAGGTCCAAATGACCAGTCATAAATTTTCTCCTACAACTAATATTAATCATACATCCTTAAAAAAAAACTTATGAATACATTAATGAATATTTTAAGTTCACTAAGAACCTTAATTTACCTTCTACTACCCTTTCTTAATGGCACTATCTAATGAAGCCAATAGACAAGCATATGTGTATGCAAGTTTCTTTAGGATTTTGACCTTATTATGAGTTGAAAAGCTCTTAATAAAATATATAAGACATAAATAACCCCCATGAAGTATTTTGTATTCATGGTGTTGGATTGAATGAGCCATTAACCCTATATCTCTATACACACAACCCCTTTTTTAAACACATAAACCTATCTACCTATGAAAATGGTCATAAAAACCTCTGTAGGTTATTCTTAAAAGGTTAATTAGATAATTTAGGTCTCATTATTCCTCATTTATCTCATTTTACATTCAAATACCTTATATTTCCTTGCTTACATTCTAAAAATAGCCTTCTTAGACCTAGTTCATACAACATGGTTCATACACATGCCAACCAACAATTTATGGTGATGCTCAGGAGGATTAGGAAAACCACAAACATAATTTCATATCTTAAACACTTTATTATAATGCACCTTGAGGTATATTTCCTCCATCGAGTATCCTTTAGGGTTTTTAAAGTATTTTAAGGGTGTAAACTTCTTAGAAATGATTTATTTCATATAAAACCCTAATCAAAAACCTATTTATATATATTTAAAGTACATTAACCCCTTAAAAAATCCTAATTATATCAATCTCCCATGTAAAAGATCCATCAAGATAGTTATGTAGTGAAGTGGTGCTTTGATTGGTTTTCTTAGACTATGCAAGTAGAAGGAAGGTTCAAGAGCTAGAAAGATAAGTTTGTTACATTATAACCACTCCAAAACTTCCATCAAGGTTATTAATTACACTCCACATAATTTTAATGATCATCAATGTGAAATAACACATGAATCAACTCAAAAATGCTAGTAGGGTTTATTAAATATTTAAGCCCTCTTTACATATGATATCCCTTAAGGGCCTATTAGCATGAAATTATAAGTGTGAGGAATAATCACCACATTTACCTACCTTAAAAACCCTCACATGAAGTAAAAACCCTTTGTTATACATATTAGATCTCTAAATAGTCTTCCTAGATTCATCTCTAACTATCAATAGACTAAGGTATGTTTATGATAAAATAGTGGATGTTTCCACTACTGATGTGACTTTAAAAAAAACATGGAAACTTAAAAACACTCATTACCATCACGTGTATCATGTTTCATATCTAGATCATGCTTATAGAGGCCTTAAAACTCATTTCTCTTAAAACTAGCTAGTCAGTTGTCTGAGTTTCATTCTTCATGGGTCCATGACTAAGTTTTCGTTTTTTCACCTTGTCACTATGGAATAAGAGTGCCAACAAGGATTTTGTGATTGTATAGGAACATTATTTTGATAGGCTTTATCCTTCATTAGTCACTATCTCTTCATAGTCCTATGCAACCTATCACCATAGTATATTTATTCATTTCTTTCAATTCTACTAATACTGTTGTAGGTGTTGATTAGGAAATTGGAAGTGATTTTATCCATTCCACCATCACTTATAACTTTGATACCTCCCAAGTCATTAGGAACCTTCCTCTCATTCCTTTATTTGGGGCATTGTCTCTTCATGGGCACTCTTAAGTTCCCATAGTCTTAATTATGTACACAAGCCTATGTACCTTTATGAGTCTATAGACATTTTATAGAAGTCATGATATTTTTTAAGGTTTGAATATATATATTTATCATTTTAATGAATAGGTGACTTTATAAGCTTCTTCCTTAACTAAATTTTATCTTGAATTTCATCTATCAAGGGTATGTGGATATGTATATACAATTGACACTAGTATTGGTTGTGTGTGACCATTTCAAGATTAACCTTGGAGTGAAATTTTTTTGGGATAATCTTTATCATAACCTAAAATTTTCAAAATTTTCATTATTCTTATGAATATTCCACCTCTTCCATGGATACTCTACTCTCATATTCTTCACAACCTAGAGATAGACTTGTCTTGTTAAGGCTGTAGATGATCTTTGATGAGGTGAATGGCTATGCTATTTTATAATTTGGACCTGATGGGTTATTTGTATTAACCATCTTAAGTAACTATAAAACTTGGGAATAAACCTTATTTAACTTAAATATATAACATCTTATTTAAATTCCATATGATTTACTCCAGTATTAGAACACATCAATAGCCATCCCAACACTGTTGTAGGTGAATATTCACATGAATATATGTCTTAATCTAAGGTTTAATCATACTCAAAATATGCCTATGATCCAGGTCTCATACCCATAACTTTGTAACACTATCACCTCTAACTCATTACTCCACCTTTTGAACATAGACATTTCTTCATTATAACCCTGATTGTGTATGATAATTTGACCCTTATACAGATTATGTGTAAGTTTTAGGTCTTAAACTTGACACCAATAAACCTCCAAAGTCCCTATAATTAGTTTTACTTTCCTTTTAGTTCTTATTATGTCAATTTTCCCCTCAAACATCTAAATTTATCCTTGTTTTCATCTTTGATTTAACCTTTCCTTAGTACGGCTATAGGTGATGATCATTATGTTCCTTGTATAGATTGAGTGTTGGTCACTTTCTAGTGATATACATAGAAAGAGGTTAACCATATATCTTGGAGTCATAGTACATCATTTAAACTATGGTTACTAGTCATGTCATGAGTTGAGAGGGGTGTCTAGTCAATCCACTATTTTGTCATGTTTCAAACTTGACTTGTTAGTCTCTAGAGATCCTTATACATCTTTTAAAGATTGAGTTAAGTAATTTCATGATGTTAAAAGGTGCCTAGTTGGTCCTTATCTACCTTGAAGTGTCATCAACATGAAAAAGATGCAATAATGAAGGAAAATTGGGGAGACAGAGGTAAAGGTCTAAATGCACATTGGTCTTGCATAATTGTCAAAGGTATGCTCATTGTTAAGTCCTCAATAAACATCATAGGTAATTTTATAAGGTTTAATCAAGGCTTCATTGAACATTGAGGTGTTTTATATGTACTAACATGGTGATACAACTGATAAAAGTCTTTTAAGGCTATAAACTTGAACATAGTCAATGGTTTTGGTCATGATGAGATGTTATTTGGCCTTGATTGATAACTATATTACACCATATGCCTTCAAAGGATCTCATTAGCCTCATTAAGACATAATGATATGGTTTTATAACTCATTTAAGCCCACTATCACCATAGTAAATGATAATTTCCCCCAAAATGGGCCCACATGTGCTAAATTGTGGCCTTTGATCTTCCTTCAATTCATACCACTAAGTCAAAATGTTGTTTCCTCACTGTTTCCCTCCACAACACATGATATATACCTTTTATGTTTTAATCAAGAAGATTTGTAATAAAAATCATTGTTTACATGTGTTTCTTCAATAGTTAGATATATACTATACAAACCAGCTCAATTAGAGGCATGTTTTTATAGGAGGTCAAAGGGATAAAATAGTGAAAGGAAAAGTTTGGTTAAGTGTCTTATGAGATCAAAAATATTTCTTATCTACTTAGATATCAATGGCAAGTTCAGAGGAGCCCTCATATTTGTACTTAAATATATAAGATAAGGTGAATGGGGTCCCAAGATCTTTCCCATGGAAAGTAGACTTAAGTAACAAAAAATTAATGGATTTTGTTTAAATATTGACTACCTATCCTTTATGAACATTCCTTAAGAAGTTAAGGAACCTTTATGACCCTCTCATCTACACAAGCCCACTTGGAGTCAATAGTTTTCAAAATATTTTGCCTCATTTATGAAAACTAATCATAGATCATATTTAATAAAGCCTTTAATAAAATTTTTGTGGTGATTTAAGCATTAGATTCACATGTGTGAGATTGTGTAAATTACAAACCTCCTTGACTAGTTTCTATGTATGGTCTATAGACTAGTTTGTGCAAAGAACAAAGTTTTGGTGTCTCCATCTAAGGATAAAGGTAGGGTTAAGAAGTTGGTAAAGATGTTTGAAGGCTCTTAATTCCTTTTTGATTAGATTGAAATTTAGATTCTCCTCTTTTTACCCTATGATACCTCAATAAAATAAGGTTTTATATATGTAAAGGTCATTATATGAGAGAGTAACTAAAGGCATCTACAAGACTTCCAATGTCTCCCAAAGCATGTAATATGGTGTTAAAGTGGTGGTCATATTTCACCACATAATTAAAGAAAATTTATCAAATCTCACGATGGCTTCACAAGCTTGAAAACCACCCTTTATGCCTACAAGTTCACTTAGTCACCGTTTATCAATGTTTAAGGTTTTTTATGGAGATTAAGGTTGTTCTAAGTGTCCTAGGTTTCACTTTTAAGGTTGTAAACACTATGTCTATGCATATTTTCATGATGGATTTAGTATAAGTTAGAGGTTACCTAATATCCATTTGGTTTGAATTGGTATGGTATTTATACTTTATTCCATATCATTCTCATACTTTTTTTATTCCACTATGTTTCCATTGCCATTACACTATATTAATCTTGTTTTTATGTTCATTCCACTCCAACCTTCCCCACTGCTACCCTCCTTCATTCTTCCACCCCCATTAAATATTTAACAATGAAAAGGCAACCTCCATATTTATTTTAAACCATCATGATTATTAATATTATTAATTGTTAAGTCTACATAGCCATATAGTAGCCTGAAGGTGTAAAAGTGCACCTACAACTAACCTTGAGGCTAATATAGAAGGGTTTCAAGAATGACTAGGTAAATTATTTAAGAGTATGAAAGTTAACATGTAAATCATGGGATATGCATACTAAGGAGGTTTATTAATTATAAGATCCACCCATGACACATTTTGTAAACACTATACGGGTCATCTCATTTGTAACACAAGGTTGGTAACAAATCTTATAAATAGTCAGAGCTAGAAAAAGGCAAATGTCAGAATTAATAGCATAAATTAGTGTTTCCACATATATTATATTATATAGGTATAATACGTATAAAAGAGATAAAGTATAACATTATTTAGGGTATGTATTTAATAACCATTACCCTTGAAGATGTATAACAACATCATCATAGTCATGAGAGCACACAATCATATGCAGATGAGAGGCTTAAGTTTAAATGAAAGATGGGTTATGTAATAAGGTAGTCTTAGAGGAAAATAAATTTGTCATGATAACCATTATAACTATTTTTTAAAAACTTCCTAGGGTCACAAATAGCCTCAAATACAAGGCTATAGGCCATCTTCAAAACTTGCATACTCGAGTGCACAATTAACAAATAGTTTAGAGCTAATTTTAGCTCAAATGATGATATGGAACCATTAAAAGAACTAAAAGGCATAAAAAATTATTAAAAATGGTGGTAATGACTTAATAGAGAGTCCCATATGTTCACTTGGTCTATAAAAATAGTGGGCATACCCACTATTTTGTCTCAAACCAAGTCTTTTTTGTTACAAACATATAGTGAGTTTAAGCCACATCTAGGGTATATGAGGTATATAGGCTATTTGAGAACCTAGGAGGTTTTGATCCAAGTGGATAATGATTTTTTAATGTTATTCAACCTCCTATAAATACTAAATTATTGGGCCAATAGCCAAAGCCTTAGAAGATGAGGTGACATAGGTTAGTAAGCAAACTTACACATAGACATTTGAAAGTTATTATAACCAATCCAATGGACAATTTTAGGAGTTTGAGAATTTTTTAGACCCAAAAAAAGGTGTTTTAAGTGTCAAGAGGTGGAAAAAGTGATCCAAATGCCATAAAACCTATCTTGAGCTAGTCTATCTACTTAAAGGCAATTTGAGGGGCATGTTAAATGCTCACCCACTCTACCAAAAGAATCCTTAAATCCAAAGCTCATAGGGATATGTAAGTATCCATATGGACTAAAAATTGATGGTATATTTATTAAGAATAGAGAGATATGTTGTATGAATGAATGATAAGAAAATAAGGACTCAAAATTTCCTATAAATGACACTAACCTCAGCTTATGATGCTCATACCTCAAAGGAGCCTTTACATGGGAATATAGCATATTCATGAGAGATGAGGGGGTAAATTACCTAAACACCCATGGCCTTTATTACAATTTTGGACATCCATACTCTATGAACCATCATTAAGATGGTGGACATCTAAAACCTTGCGTAAATCCCATAAATGACCTGATGATGAAATATCATCCTAAAAACCATCCAAATGAAGGGATTTAGCCATTTAAAAACCTTTAAGGTCTTATAATATCCTTTAATCACCACCATGTATCCTTGGTTTGAATGTGTAGGGTTAAAATTATATGGAAGAGACCTAAATAAGATAATTTGAGCTCAAAAACTAGGGTATAGAGAACGTATATGTTCAAAATGGGTTGAAGGAGGGAGAACAACTCCCAAATCACCTAAAAAATCCTCCTAGTGGTCACCATTATAATCCTCATAATTGGTTCATTAGACAAAAGTGTAGGTCTTGGTACACAGGGTTGTATGCACCCTATAGAATAAAATTGACATAATGAAGATAATGGTTCTCATTTTTGAGGTATCTAAGGTGTTTTTACAAGTTATACATGAAGAAAAGGTGGCTTATAGATAATTATGTAGGTAAAATTTCATTGTTTAAGTGTGTATATAGAAGAATATTTAGCCTTCACCATGATGGTGCCATTAAAGGGGTATAATAGAATATAATTTCAAGAGTTAGATTGTTTTGAATCCTCTTATGGGAAACTATTACATTGATATAAATCCCTTTAGGATAGCTTAGGCCTTAGAGAAGCCATCACAGTACATCATTCTACTTATAGACCTATAGAAGTCATTCAGGGAGTAAACTCTTCACATAAGAAGCACCTTCAAGTGGCTAACACAATTTAAAGGTTATACATAGGGAGTCTAAATGTTCATGGGAGGTTAGAGAGATTATTGTCTTGATATTGGTGTATTTAGTTCAAACACCCAAGCTTAGATCTCCATGAACCAGGCTAAAGACTCCAAAAACCCTTATAACCTTCCTTAAACCCTAATAATGACTTATCTAGAGAATTTTAAGTAAATATGCATTCTTTTTCCCAAAATAAACTAGTATATCTCATATATCATGTTGGAGACTCAGGAGGGCTCTTACTCATGGATTTGGATGGTATGAAAATTGTATGTACATCTCTTGAAAGGATAAAATTATAGGGTTTTAATCAGAATTTGTGTTGAAATTCCTAAAGAAGAGTTATAAACCATGGAAGGAGTAGGTTTAAGAATTTTTATATCTATAAAACATCAATACAAACCATGAAACTAACTGAAACTATTCTCATCATCTCCATCTAAATTGTCAATTTATGAGGTAGTCTAATTAGCCTAGTGAGGCAAGGCTAATGTGTGTTATAGGTAAATAACCCTTAAAGGATTACACTATTAATGAAATAAAGGCTATGTAAGTATTATATAAGTCTCATTAGATGAATTTGGGTCCTAAGTTCAATTATTTGACCACTCACACAGTGGATATGAATAGAACATTAGAGATCAAACCACTTAAGCCTAATTATCATGCAAATAAAAGAATCTAGTTAGCAAAGGGTGGTATGAGATAATTAATTTATCATCTCCATGCATTTTAATAGTCATTTAGGTGATCCTACACCAAAATGGGAGCCATTATGTTAGGTCAAAGTTAGTTTCATGAACCATTTAACATGAATATTAAGGGAAAGGTTGCTCAATGCCTCAAGTGGGTCTATTTACACCCCATCTATATTGTATAAATTATAAAAGAGGGAACATTAAGTTATTTTTTGACTATTCAAGGCATGAATTATGAAAATTGACATATTTATAACCTCCACCATGCCAAAATGGACTCATCAATGAAGTGTCAATGCTCAAGGAGAGGGACTAACCTATGTAACTACCTTATGCCACTTTGGGCTCATTCATGACCTCTCCTACACCTGTATTTTTTTATTCTCTACCATTCTCTCTATAAAAGTAGGAATTGAGCTCTTGTTTTTCCATTCCTCAATTAGGTATACTCTACCCAAATCACTTTGTAAACTCTTTTGAAATAATATAAGAAGTTTCAATTTTTTGCTGAATGTTAAGTGTACTTTATTAGAGTTTGATCAATAGAACGTATGTTTAAAATCATCATATGTATGTCCTTCATGTACCTAGATTCAATTTTTTTAGTTTATTATAGGTTGTATGAAGTTTTATAAATATTTCCCTTTAAGTGTTATGAGTCTATAGTGTCTTACACAGACCTATCTCTTTTTTTCCTTTAAGTGTGAGGTCTTTATTAAACCTTCATGTAAAACATTCATACCTGAAACATTGTTGAAGAGTCAGATCAATCCTTATATCCATTCTATTCATTAGGAGTCATTAAAGAAAATAATTGAGAGTGGATCATTCATTAATTAGTACATTACCACCTAGGTTAGATTTGTTTTTAGTTTCCACATCCTTATCCCTTTTATTTATGAAATATTTAGGTCTTATAAATCACTATATTTTCATATTAAGGGAGATATCCCCATGAAAACTAGAGGTGTCACCCAAAAAATAAATATCCTATAGTCTAAGGTCACTCTCATATTGGACTAGGTTTGAGGATAGGACTTGAAGACTTCTCTCCTCAACTAGGGTGAAACCTATAAATCAGATAGTTAAGGCACACCTGGTGGGACAATAATAATGGCAATTGGAAATCTATTTTGTAAATATTGATAATGTGTAAGGACATTTGGAGGAATTTGAAGGCAAGTTAATGCACTAAATTTCTACTAGATCAGCTTTAAAAGGTTAAAAAATCTAGTTGGTTGATTTGCCATTAGATATTTCAAAGATAAAGATGGTTCCTATTTCCAATCCTAACCTCACACACCCTAGTTATCCCAAGTCTCCAAACTCTACAAATTCTTCCCATACACAGTCTCCCAAAATTCAACCAACCCTAATGGCAAGGCTTATATTACAAGATTGTGTACCCTTAAATATTGTTATCCCTCTTAATATCCATTAATATGATGATACCTAACTAAATCCTTGAATATTTTTCTTTATTTTATAGGAAAAAATTCCACCACTCTTGTAGAGCACATAACTAATATTATAAATATATGCTTAGTGCATAATATCACCCAAGAGAATGTAGTCATGAGACTCCTAGACAAATTATTGAAAGGAATATCTGTAAAATGTTATAGAGTTTTTAATATTACCTAAATCAATACATGGTATGAGTTTGGTGAGTGCCTTTGTAAGCACTTTGAATATAGGAGTGACCATGTGTCACTAGTTGAGCAGTTCACTTCAATCAAGAGGGCACCCCAAGAATTTATGGTTGATTTCAACTATAGATTTCAAAAAACTTGGGATATAATCCATGTTATCATAAATACCATACCCAATTATGCATTTATTTACTATCTAATAACTTTGAACTCAAATTTTTTAGTAATGATACACTCCATGGGTGGGACAACTTTACCTAAGGCTTATGAAATATATATAAGGGCAAAAAATTATTTGATACAAGTAGGGAAGTTAACTCCAATACCCCTAATTCTCATATTTTCTAAGAACTAACCTACTCCACCTACTATTTTTCCATTTCCTAAACTAAATAATCAAGTGTAGTTTGATAATACTCAAGTATATAGTCCTGGGTAAATTGAAGGCTTGTTAAAAGCACAAAACAAGATAGTGGCTTTAGAGAGGCAAAAATAGACCTCATACAGACCATACAAAGGCCCATATCAAGATCAATACCCTTCCTATCCCTAAAATATTCCCCCTTATACATCAAACCAATAAGCTCAATGCCAATTCACACAAGCTAGGACATATAATAGTTATAATCCCACAACTGTAAATAGATCAAGAGATTTAGTACCCACACAAAACAACCTTTCATAAGAGGGACAATAGAAGAAATAATGGGGGAAATTTAATGAGATGGTAATGTATGCAATTGGAGAAACATATCAAAATCCTAGTTGGTAGTAGGCTCCTCTATTTTAAGGCCATGACATAATGCATCTTCCACCATAAAGTCCTCTAATGACTCATGGTGACTTGCCTACCATAACACCATCAGAAGTTTCAAGCCAACAACAAGGTAATGAAATAAAATAAATAGTTAACACCACTTATGTGAAATTTAAAGAAGGTGATCATGTTTTTGAACATGTGGAGGAAAATTTGGGGTAGACTACACATAAGTTTAATGATATAGCTATAACCCATATAAGGGATAGAAGGAAGATGATGGATGATGGTTTGGGTTAGCCTAAAGTTTATATGATACCTCCTCAAGTCACTGAATATACTTCCACTTATAGTATATACGTTAAGACCCCTCTAAATTAATAAGTACCTTAGACACATAGGCAATAACAAAAGGCTCCATTTATTCCTCAAATCACTCTAGTGTCAATTGACACTTTAACTTCCAAGATGCAACCCAAGAATACTAGTTATCCATTCAACATTATAGACTACATGAAGAGGTACAACATGAAAATCTATATTTTTAATTATCTATCTATTTCTAGGTATAAAGACATCCTCTAACATGAGCTCTCCAAGCCCTCTCTTGTGGACTAGGAAGTTGACAAGGTAAGTGCAGTTTTTGTCAATGATGTTCAACCTCATCAAGTTCAAGCCCATAATGTTTTTGATCCCCATTAATTTTAATTATCATTAATAATAGGGGAAAATATTGTACATAATTTTATGGTAGATTATGGTGTCTCAACCTCAATCATGCCTAAACCCATAATAGATAAGCTAGAACTCAAATATGTATCTAATGAAAAAGGTGTCTTATAATTAGATGGTTATCCCACAAAGATAGTAGGTATCTTAAAGGACCTAAATATTATGTTGTTAGCCTACCAAAATTTAATTATTACTCAATATTTCATGGTTTTTTATTTTCTCCCATACTTTACCCTATGTCTATCTAAAGACTTTATTGCAAATATTGGGGGTTACCTTTCCTCTAATTGGCCATCCATGGTATCTAGGACCATATATGGTACTAGGGTCACTATTAGGTCTGAGTCTCTTTCAAATTTACACTTATAACCCTATATTTTGAATATTTCAAATGCAAACTATACCATACTTGATGAATATGAGAATGTCAGTGAACAATAACCTAATGGTCATCTTAAGGGCATATCAAATCTCTACCTTGATGAATGGTTAGTTGAAAACCATGGATTTGACCCCTAAAACACCATTAAAGAGGCATATTTAGGGGTGTACTATATGCATGAATAATGGATAACTATTCATATCCTAATAAGCACCACTCAAGAAGATAATGGTTTTTGGACCTTATTCTTTGATGGGTCAAGGTCAAAGAATAGTAGTGGGGCTAGAGTGATGTTGGTTTCACCTTAAAATCAAAAGTATTACTTAGTTATAAGGTTCCAATTTAGCTACACCTAAAACACAACTAACTATGAAGCTCCTCTACATGGGTTGTAAGAAGAAAAAAGGAGAGGTATTGAACTCCTTCCATTAAAATGTGATAGTGAGATTGTGGTGTAATAAGTAATGTGCATTGTTTTAGTCAATAACCATTAGTTGAAGGCCTATAAACACTAATTATGGAACCTCATAGAATATTTATTGGCATTCAACATGTAATACATACCAAGGGAGGCTAATCACCATGCAAACAAGTTTGAATCCATTGAATTTCAATATGAGATTATAGAGGGAGTCAAAGAAACTCAAGGTCGATACAAAATTAGGGCCATATGTAAGATAGTTTTACCTAAAAATGAGGTGATTTGACAGGTTTTTGATAATGATGAATAAATAGTGTATTTTATCATGTAAGAGGTAGAATTATACCATAAGAACCAAGGTAAGTTTGAACATTAATATGATGATCAGATAATATAGCTTAGGTCCAATAAGCTACCTAAGGGACTTGTGACATTAGAAAGCATCTTCAATGAAGATTATCATATGAGAAGAGATAAGTTATGTATCTCAACTAAGGAAGAACATTATGAGAGATTATAAATCTTTAAGGACAAGTTATTGAAGTTGGAAAAGGTTAACACAATAGAAGAGAGAGATTCATTTATTACTTTATGTCAAGAGTATTTAGATGTCTTTACATGGTAGTACCATAAATTGAAAGGCTTTGACCTCAAACTTGCACAACATACTATAGAATTGGAAAGCAATGCAAAAATAGTTATAAAAAAACAAAGGCCTATCGATCTAAAGGTGGAAGAGATAATGAGAATGGAGTTGTTTAAATTGATTGAATCCAAGATAATATTCCCCATCAAACAATCCTAATGGGTATAAAACCTTGTGCTTGTGAGGAAGAATAATGGATCAGATACTTGAAAAGGTTATAGGCTCTCAGAGATTCTCCTTGTTTGATGTCTACTCTAGTTACAATCAAATATTTGCCAAGGAGGAGGATAGGCATAAGATTTCCTTCATTAAGAAGTGGGAAACTTATGCGTAAATGAAAATTCCCTTTGGACTATCCAATGTAGGGGAAATCTTCTAAAGGGAAACAGATGTTTCCTTTGATTGGTTGATCAATGAAATGGTGCTCATCTACCTTGATGACATCATTATATTCTCAAAAGACCTGGTAGTTCACATAGCTCACTTGAAAATAGTCTTTAATAGATATAGATAGTTTGGAGTGTCATTGAATCCTAAGAAATGCATCTTTGTTGTTCATGAGGGCATATTATTGGGTCATGTATTGTCAAAATATGGTCATTATATAGACCCTAAGAAAGTTGAATCCATTTTATCCTTACCCATACCTAAGCATAATAAAAATTTTAGAGATTCTTAGGGAAGATTAGCTTCGTAAGAAGATTTATCCCAAACTTTGTAGAGTTAGTCAAACCTATCACTCACATGTTAAGGAAACATAAGGAGTTCACATTTAAAAAAGAAGTTAATATGAGTTTTGAGGCCATTAAGGAGTCCATATATCATTACCTTACACTTATTAATCTTAATATTAGCAAGGAATTCTACTTGTATGATTTATCTAAATCAGATGCAACTTTTATGATGTTAATGTAATAGAATGGTGAAGGCCTAGAATAGCCTATTACATTCTTTAGTTAGGCATTAGAAGGATATAAATAAATATATAGTTTTTTATATAAACATGTGATTTTATGGTGAGAGGGTTCAATAAATTTAGAAACGTGGTGTTAAATAGAAAATCATACTCATGGTAGTACACCCAAGCATTAAAAAGTTCATACTTAATAGGGATCTCAATGATAAAAGAGCTAGGTGGGTTAAAAAGGGCATGTAGTATGACCTTGGAGTTAGATTCCAAAATCTTATCATAGGTAAAGGGTTATGTGATCACCTTGAATTAGAAGTAAAGGAAGGCAAAGATCAAGTGTTGGTAGTCCATGATAGTCAACAAGTAGTTACAAACAACACCCCTCCCAACCAGACACATGATGTGATTAGATTTATTCTATTAGACCAACGTCTTATGAGATTGGATAGATCTAATTGGAGGGAATTTAGGTTCAAAAATATACTGTATGTCTTGATATATGGATTTATTTTTACTAAAGGCATAGGAGGCATGCTTTTGAGGTGTGTGGAATAAAAAAAGTGGACACATTGTTTAAAAAATTTCATGATGACCTAGCTAGTGGGAAATTTACTACCAAGACCACAACCTCCAAGATCATTATATCTATGTAATTTTTTCCTACTTGTTTATAGATTCACACTCTTAGGTGAGGAAGTGTTCAAAGTGTGCCATGTTCATTGAAAATTAGGAGTTAATTTCCCTTAATTTATAACCAATACAAGTAGAACAACCCTTCACATAATGAGTCTTGGATTTTATATGGATGATCCATCCCACTTCAAGTATTGGACACAAATTTTTCATCATAACCATAAAATACTTCATAAGGTGGGTTGAGGCAACTTCCCTCAAAGAAGCCAAAGATAATTTAGTCCTAGAGTTTTATGACAACCTTGTGACCAGATTTGGTGTGCCTTTAACCATTTTTGATAATGACTTGGTCTTCAGTATTACCAAGGTATGTGAGTGGGATATTTAACATATAATATACCTCAAATTATCCTCTAACTATTACCCATAGGGCAATGTACTAGTATAGTTTCAAAAAAATAAATTGCTAAGGATCATCAAAAGAACTATAGAGGATAGTCAAAGGGAGTGGCATACTAGATTAAGGAATGGCCTATGGGTAGATAGAGTGAAAAATAATATGGATAATATAAAATACCCATACCTCCTTGTCTATATTAGAGAGATAATACTTCCTACCTCCCTTGAGCTACCTGCACTAGAGCTTGTACACCAACTTGAGCTCATAGAGGATGATGTTATGAAAGTGAGGATGAATGAGCTAAGGCAACTAGAGGATACAAGAGATAGTTACATAAACACCATGTTTTATAATAAAAATTAATTTAATAATCAATTTGAAAAGAGAGTTTTGTCTAAAAAATTTCAACAAGGAGATATAGTCCTCAAGTGAGATAAGGACCATGCAAAACTAGAAAAACACTCCAAGTTTGATAACCTTTAGATTGGACCTTAAATCATCACCTATTGAAAGTAGATTAATTAATTTGATCTTTATAATTTGAATGGTGAGATGCTTCCCATCCTTTTCAATGGGAGGTACCTCAAATTCTACTACTAGGTATCATTCATGTTCTCCTGTACATAGGTAGGTAGGTTTATATTTTACCTCCAAGTGCTTTTGCATAAATGTCATGTTTGTTATTTGGTCATATTGATTAGGTAGTTATGTATTTTGTTATTTGTTATTTCATGTTGTTTGGTTATGTATCATTATTTAAAGAGTGTACAAGATTAAGACAAAGCCTATGTTGCATTCATGATCCATCTATTAGTCATCATGAATAAGTTTGACCAATTTTCTAGGTTTCATGACAAGTAGGCTAGTAAATCCAGCTGAGTCACCAAAAATTTTGGTCACTTTATATTACTATACCTATAAATTGTTCAAAATTATAACTTGGAATCATATTCCATCATTGACACTATGGTTTCTAGTCATGTCCTGAGTTGAGAGGGGTATCTAATCAGTCCACTCTTTGGTCATGTTTCAAACTTGCCTTGTTAGTATCTATAGGCCATTATACCTCTTTTCAATCCTAAGTTAAGTAATTTAATGATTTTAAAATGTGCCTATTTGGTCCTTATCCATAATCAAGGGTCATCACCATGATAATGATTCACTAATGAAGGCAAATTGGGGAGACACAAGTAAAGGTATAAAGGCACATCGGTCCTATCAGAAGTATTCTAATTATTAAGCCTTCAATAAACATCATATGGAATGTTATAAGGTTTAATCAAGGTTTAATTGACCATTTGGGTGTTCTATATGTATTAACATGGTGATCCAATTTATAAAACTCTTTTAAGGCCATATACTTGAACATAGTTAATGGTTTTAGTCATAATGATATGTTATTTGGACTTGATTGACCATTATATCACCCAATACACCTTCAAAAGACATCATTAGCCTCATTAATCCATCATGAGATAGTTTCATAACTCATTTAGACCCACTAGCACCTTAGTCAATGCTAATTTCCCCTAAAATGGTCCTACACGTGCTAAATTGTGACCTTTTAGCTTCTTTCAATTTGTACCACTAAGTCAAAATGTTGTTTCCCCCATATTGTCCCTCAAAAACAAATGATAGCTAAATTTTATGTCTAAATAAAGAATATTTACAAGAAAAATGGTAGTTTATGGGTGTTTATTCAACATTAATAGTTTATACTATATAGACCAGCTTAGTTAGAGGCATCTTTTTATAGAAATATCTCAGAGTGATCAAATGGTGAAAGGATTAGTGTGTTTCAGTGTCTTAGGAGATAAAACCATCACTTCTCTACTTTTATTTCACTAGCATGTTTATAGGACCCCTCAAGTTCATACTTATACCATATAATAGAAGGTGAGTGGGATCCCAAACTCTTGACCATGGAAAGTAGACTTAGGTAGATAAAAATTCATGTAATTTATCTACATATTGACTTCATGTAATTTATTAACATTCCTTAAGAAGTTAATGAACCTCTATTTCAATCTCATCTACATAGGCCTACTTGGAGTCAATGTTTTTCAAGAGATTTTCCTCATTTACTAAAACTAATCATATATCATGTCTCCTCAATCCTTGAATAAAATTTACATTATGATTGAAACATTAGATTCACATGTGTGAGCTTTTTTAGCTTAAAAACCTCCTTGACTATTTTTTATATATGGTCTATAGACCTATTTGTGTAAAGAATAGAGTTTTGGTGTTTCCATCCAAGGCTAAGGTAGGGTTGAGAATTTGGTAAATATGTTTCAAGGATCTCAATGCATTATTGATCACATTGAAATTTATATGATAATCTTGTTACCCTAGGACACCTAAGGAAAAGAAGTTTGTATATATGTAAAGGTCACTATATGATAGAGATTGTATGCATAGATAAAGGCATCTACAAAACTGTGAAGGTGTCTCAAAAGATGTTATATGGTGTTAAAGTGGTACAAAAATGTCATCATAGACTTAAAGAAACTTTATCAATTCTCATTATGGCTTTGCAAGCTTGAAAACCACCCTATGTGTCTACAAGTTCAATTAGTCACCATTTAGCAGTGTTTAAGGTTTTTTTGTGGAGATTAAGATTGTTTTACGTGTCCTAGGTTTCAATGTTAAGGCTCTAAAAACTATGTGTATTCCTCTAAAGCTTCATTATGTCTTGATTATAAGTTTGAATTTCCCCAATATCCATTTTGATTCCATTAGAAGATTCCTTGGACTTCATTCCATATCATTCTCACACTTGTATTATTCTAGTGTGTTTCCATTACAATTACATTGTATTAACCCTATTTCTATGTTCATTCCACTCCAACCTTCCCCACAACTACCCTCCTTCATCTATCCATCCCACATTAAATATTAAACCATGAAAACGTGACCTATATACTTGTTTAAAACCATAATGATAAATAAGATTAGTAAGTGTTAAATCTATATAGACATATAGTATATTGAAGGTACAAAATGTGCACCTAAAACTAACCTTGGGACTATTGTAACATGGTTTTAAGAATGACTAGGTAGACTACTCAAAGGTATGAAAGTTTAAAAATAAAATCATGGGATATGCATCTCAAAGATGTTGAGTGATGATATCATCTACCCATTCCATAGGTTTCAAACACTATATAGGCCATCTCCTTCCTAACACAAGCCTTGTAACAAATCTTGTAGATAGTCAAAGGTAAAAGAAGGTAATAGCTAGCATTACTAGCATATAGTAGTGTTTACACCTCATATAAGTTTATAGAGGTAGAATCCATACAAAGGAAAGAAGGTTTTACATTATTAAGGGTGTAAACTTGATAACCATTACCCCTAAAGAGGAAGAATGATGTCATCATAGTAATGAGAGTACACAATCATATGTAGATGAGGCTTAAGTTCAAATGAAATATGGATTATACAAAAATATAGTGTTAAAGGACCATCACCTAGTCATGATAACCATTATTATAAAGTGGTAAATAATTTTTAGTGTAACAAACACCCTAAGAGGCAAGGCTATAGGCCATCTTCAAAACATGTATGCCTGAGTACATAGTTAATAGATAATTTGGAGCTAATTTGAACTAAAATGGTGATATAAAACCCTTAGAAGCACAAATAGGACTATAAAATTAGTATAGATGGTTGTTATTACTTATTATAGAGTCTCATATGTTCACTTTATTTGGATAAACTATGGATATACCCACTATTTTGTCTTAGACCAAGGCTTGCTTGTTACAGACCTATAATGAGTTGAAGGCCAATCTAAGGTATATGAAGTTTGGAGGCTATTTGAGACCCTATGAGTTTTTTATCCAAGTGGATAATGTTATTTGAAGGATAATCAAACCTCCTCTAGAGACTAAATTCTTGGGCCAATAGTCATAGCCTTAAAACATGAGGTGATACAGGCAAGTAGGCAAACTTATAGATAGACCTTAGTGACACCTGGGACCTTTGCAAGTTATTATAACCAATATAATGGCCAAGGTGAGGAGTGTGAGAATTTTAAAAACCCAATAAATGGGTTTAAAGTGACAAGAGGTGGAAAAAGAGATACAAATGCCATAAAACCTACCTCAAGATAGTCCACCTTCATATAGGTAATTTGAGGGGCATGTTCAAATGCTCACCCACTCTACCACAAGCATCCTCAGATCCAAATATCCTAAGGAGATTTAAGTCTCCCTATGGAATAAACATAAATGGTATATTTATTATAAATATAAGGATAGGATATATGAATGAATTCTAGGAAAATAAGGACTCAAAACTTCCTACAAATAACCCTAACCTCACCTTATGATGCTCACATATATAATGAGACTTTTCATGGGAATGTACCCTATTCATGAGAGATTATGGGGTCAATTCCATAAACACCCATGGAATTTTTTTTAGGTTTGGATGTTCATACTCTATGAACCATTAGTAAGATGGTGGATGTCTCAAACTATGCACAAAGCCTGGAAATGCCCCGATGATGAAATATCATCCTAAAACCCATCCAAATTAAGGGATTCATCCATGAAATGACCTTTAATGTATTTTTAGGTCCTATAAACACCACCATGTCTCCCTTGTTGGCATGTGTAGGGTTAAATTTATATGGAAGACACCTAAAGAAGCTAGTTTGAGATGAAGAACTATGGTATAGAAAACATATATGTGTAAAATGGTTTAAATGAGGGATAATGAATCCAAAATAACCTAACCAATCTTATTATTAGTCTCCATGATAACGTCCATAACTAGTTCATCAAACAAAAAGGTGTAGGACCTAGTACACATGGTTGTATACAAGCTAAGGAAGAAAATTGACACAATGAAGATATTAGTGCTCCTTTTTAAAAAATTTGTAGAGTAAAAAACTCTACATTTTTCAATTTCTAATTTTTAATTGTGCACTCCAAGTTTTGTCCCTGCACATTTTGGTTTTGAGGCAATAAAGTTTTTGACATAGAACACGGGCGTGAGCTTTTTTTGCCTAAATTTTGTCTAAGTATCAAAGTCGTAAGGAGGCTACCAAGTGTCAGTGGCTGAAACACATTTTATAGTTTCTATAAGTTGCTTTGAATGTACCACATGTCTCATGGTAAATCAATGGAGTGTGACAAGTATTTCCATCCATGTTTCAAATTTCTTTTGAGTTTAAAAATCTTCTTTCAATAAGCTTTTCTCAGGATCAAGTGAAAGGCACCAATTGGCAATTACAGAAGGTTTCAATATGTTTTTCTAAAAGCAATGGAAGATGCCACATATCCATAGCTGAAGAAAGTAGAAGCTACCACATGTCAACATCTAAAATATATTCACTTTGTTTCATCGATAATTAAAGACTGAGGTGGGACCTGGGTTTTGTTTCTAAAGTCAATGAAAGCCACCATGTGTCATTTGTTAAAAATATGTGTAAAGTGACACCTATCACCGTTATCCTTTTTAAAGTTGTTCAAGTGAGAAGTGTTGTGGGTCCTATTCTCTATAGATTGTTAAAGTTTAAAGAAGTAGACTTTGATAGATGTCAAAGATGGAACACTCCTAAGCAAAGACACAGTAAAGAGTATAAGCTATGTGGAAAGTGTCGTTTGTATTTGGTAAGTGCCTTGGAAGCTACCAAGTGTCATTTTTTGGTGCCTTTTTAATAATGAGAAAGTTTTCAAGTAGAATAAGTGAAACACACCAAGTGTCTTCACCCGTTTCATAGTGGGAAGCATCTTGTGTATCTATTTCATCTAATGAACTATAAGGAGATGGAATGTTTTAGATCCAAGAAATATCTTATTTTAGACACTTCCAGTTCAGTTAGAGTTCAGTTAGACCATTGGATTGGGAAGGTGCGGGTAATCTAGAGCTAGTCTGATGCTATAAATATGGGTGTAGAGGTTGCCAAAATGATCATCAGAAGATAGAGAGAATTTTTGGCAAGAGATTATTGTCAAGAAGTTTTATACTTTTTAGTTGTGATTAGGAATATCATTTGCCTTTGTTCTATTTTTCTTGAGTTAGAAAGTTTGTATAATTGTGCATGTTTATGTGCCTTTTATGTGACTATAAAATTAATAAGAAGATTGAGTTCTATGCTTTTGTTGATATTTTCTATGTCATTGCAAAATCATCTAAGTTGTTAGCCTTTGATTCTATCTATTTTCATCTTTTACATTAATCATGCCTTGTTTGCTCTTTAATGTAATTGAATCATAAAGATAGATTCACTGTGCTTAAAATTAAGGGTCAAATTAAATTCAGGTGCATCACCATAGTTAGATTTTATTTCATTGCATTTGTGATTCTATTTAATTCCTATCCTTTTTCCCCAAAATAGTTTTGAGATAAAGAAGAGCCAGTGTCTTTAAAATCTAGAGGTCATTTTAGGTTGCAAATCCCACATTCCTGAAACTTCCCATTGTTGGTGTTGAAAATAGCACAATTTTAAGCATCAACAATTTTTGGCACACCTGGTGGGACACCATATTGAAGTTTCTTTCAATACCATATGAACTAGAGAGCTATAAGGAGTTAGAGCTGTGGACCAGTAACAAGATCTCAATTTATTGTAAATCTAGGTATTCTTTTTCCACCATTGGTAACTAGTCCAAGAAGAAGAGTCAATCAATTTATACCAATACCAAGAGTAAATATGGGAACTCCTATATCCCCAAGGAATTATGCAAGTTGGAACATTGGTAGTCCTTTGATCCTCCCAATACCACTAGCCACTTGGGATCATATTCCAGCAAATGCCTTGAAAGCTCTACCCAAGTTTAGTGGGCAAGATTTTAAAACACCTTAAGAACATCTAAAGGATGTGTCTAATGTCTGTGCTATATATGTGGTCACATAATAAAATGTAGCTATAAGATTGTTAGCAGCTTATTTTAAAGGAAAATCTTTGGAATGGTACCGATCCTTGACTTTCAATACAATATCTATATGGGATCAACTTGGAGATCTTTTCTTTGAAAGGTTTGAAGAAAAGGGTGATAAGTCTTCTTTGTTGCAACAATTGATTACTATTAAAAGGGAAACACAAGAAGTAATGGCTAACTTCAATTCAAGATTTCAAAAGACTTGGGAAAGGATTCCTACTACAACAAGATCATTACTAGGTATGGCTATAGTCTTTTATCTTAAAGCTTTAAATTCAGACATATCAGTAATGATTCAGTCACTTGGAGGTCAAACTGTTCTAAAAGATTATGACTATGAAGTTAGAGCTAAAAATAATTTAATAGATGCTAGAAAGTTACCCCCAAGGCCTCCCATGCCCATGTTTCTAGAGATTATTTTATTGTTGCCTCAATAAGCCCCTAATTCCATAGCCCCACCTATGTCTATGTACACATATCCTCAACAACTTGCTAAAGAACTTGTCCCTACCTAGTCACCTCAGATGGATGATATCAAGAACATCTTAAGGACATTTTCAAATGAGTTAATTAGCATAAAAAAGATAGAAAAATCCTTATCCCAAGCCCCAATAACAAGGCTACCAAGGAAATAGATTTCCATCATAGCCAAATCAGTATTAGGGTCATTAAAGGCAAAATAACCCTCAGCCAGCAAACCAATTAGTTGCAGTCCCTACACCCTCACAGACTATTCCCCCCAATCCAAATAGAGAGATTGTTCAAGGGTAGAATAATTATGTGGATAGCACCAATGCCTAGTGTTTTCCTTGTAATAATGCTCATAGACCTAGAGATTGTCCCATGGGTAATCTACAACAAAAGGTAGCTGAGCAAACAAGAATGGATGGACAATTTTCAAGTACTTCTAACACTCAAGCCTATTAGTCCCTTGGTATGAAAAATCTAGTCTTGATGGCTCAGATGCAAGGGATGTCTTTACAACAAGAAGAATAAATAGCCTCGAAACATGCTTTGTTTTCATGGGTTGAAGATGAAGAGTCAGCATTCTTGAATGAAGCTTCTACTTCCAAGAAACTAGTGGTGCAATCAAACTACTATACCAGATCAAAAAGAAGGATGATCAAATAGTCTGAAGTCACAAATAATGAAGTTATGGGACCTCCTCCATTTCAAATTCATCAAAACATAGCTACTAGACAAGAAGTGCCTTAGCCAGTGTAGAACCAAGTAGTTCTTGGACAAGTTCAAGAAAAAGCAGGGTACCCTTATTTTCCAAGAACCCAAACAATAAGACTAGTGAATGTGGTGGATCAACTAAAGAGAACCCCAACACATGTGTCACTATGGGACATATTAGCTATTCCTAAGAAAAATACATTGTTACAAGAAGCTCTACAAGGTCAAGTAGTTCCTAAACATACTAACACCAAAGAAAGAACTATTGATAAAGAAAATCTCAAAGACATAATTCATCTAAGACAATAGCCCTTTTGAATAATGCAACAGAGGTAAGTAAATCCAAACCAAAGCCCTTCTATTTGACTTTGATAGTTGGAAAGAAATTGTTGCATAATGTGATGATAGACTCAGGGGATAGTAATACAATAATGCCTAAGTAAATAGCAGATGCTTTAAAAATAAAGTATGAGCCACTTACTAGAGGAGTTATGTAGTTGGATGGAAAATCAGTGCAAACAATAGGGAGAATTAAATAACTTACATTTCAATTATATACTTGCCCTAATATAATTGTCAATGAAGATGTAGTAGTCATAGATATACCCCCTATATTTGGCCTATGTCTATCCAGGGATTTCACAGCCAAAATAGGAGGATATATGTCACTTGATTGGTCTCACCTCATCCTAAAAACCATATATGGTTCAAAGATGAAAATACTATCTGAGCCATTATCTAAGGATCACATCACCAATGAACCAACCTCAAAATTAGAGGTAGCTCATGCTATGCTAAATAAGGAAGAAAAGGTCTTTGTTGAAGAGTTGGGTGACTAGACTGAACATGACCAAGAAGAGGAAAATAACCGTTTGTTAACTATGATGCATAGTGATCCATATGGAAATTATGACTCTACTGGTCTGGGCACTTATGTAATTTTTGATGAAGACCATGAAATCCCAAATATTTTAAGGGAAGAAACACCAACTACTCAAGAATCTAAAAAAGATTCAAAAATATGGACCTTAAATTTTGATGGGGCTAGAAGTAAAAGTGGTGCTGGAGCATGGATTTGTCTTGTTTCTCCAAATGGGGAGAAAATTTTGAGAGCTATCCATTTCCAATTTACTTGTAATAATAATGATGTTAAATATGAATCTTTAGTACATGGGCTCATATTAGCCAAGAAAAAGGGAGTAAAGAATCTGATAGTAAAAGTAGATTTAGAATTAGTGGTGAAGCAAATTAGGGAAAAGACAATAGCCAAAAATGTAAATATGAGGTCCTACAGACACAAAATTTGGGATTTAATAGAATATTTTGAAGCTTTCAATATTGAAGTAGTTCCTAGAACCCAAAATTTTGAAGCTGATAGGATGGCACAGATTGGCTCACAATTTGATCCAGCAACTAGCCTATTAGTTAACAATGAGTCAATAAAAGTTATAGTAAGGCCAACTATCCCAGATAATGATGAGAATTGGCAAGTATTTAAAAATGATTCTCAGGTACTCTCATTCTTTTAATAATCAAGGGAATTTGCTGATCAATTGCAACCAAAAATTGAAGAGGCATATGGAGACCAAGTTATACAATTAAATAATAATAAGCTTCCCAAAGGCTTGATCACTTTCAAAAACCTATTTGATCTAGAAGATGTAGGCCTAGAGAAGAAAAGGTTCCAAGTAAATAAAGCAAATTATTCTAAAATAGAAGTGAGTGAAGGGAAAAAATTAAAAATTGGAAATTTTACAACTCAAGAGGAAAGGGAAAGACTAATTGACCTATGCAAAAGATATGACAGAGTCATAGCTTGGAGCTATGAAGACCTTCATGGATATAATAGAGACATCATTCAACACACAATAGAACTGACTAAAGCATCTAAGCTAGTCAAATAGAAGCAGAGGCCAGTAAATCCAAGATTGAATCTCTAATGGTGGATGAGTTACAAAAACTTTTAGATTCTAAAACAATTTTTCCAATCAAACACTCAACCTGGGTATCAAATCTAGTACCCGTTAGGAAAAAGAATGGTGACATAAGACTCTATGATGATTTTAGAGACTTGAATAGATCATCTTTGAAAGATCACTATCACTTGCCATCTATGGAACAAATTTTATAGACTATGGCTAGATCAGAGAGATTTTCCTTGCTAGATGGTTTCTCTAGATACAATCAGATTTAAATGGCTGATGAAGACTAATACAAGACTACTTTTACTACCAAATGGGGAACATTTTCATATGCTAAGATGCCATTTGGCCTGTCAAATGCTAGAGCCACTTTTCAAAGAGCTATGGATGTAGCATTTGGGGAACTTATAAATAAAATCATCATGATTTATCTTGATGATCTTACTATTTTTTCCAAGAATTTTGTTGATCATTTAGAATCTATTTTTAAGAAATGTCAAGAATTTGGAGTATCCCTGAATCCTAAGAAATGTATCTGTACTATAGCTCAAGGCAAATTATTGGGACATATAGTATCTAAAGGAGTTTTTATAGATCTAGAGAGAGTTGTAGCCATAATGAACTTGCCCTTACCAGTAAATAAAAAAGCAATTCAATATTTTTTGGGGAAGATGAATTTTGTCAGTTGGTTCATATCTGACTTTACAGGCTTAGTAAGACCAGTGACACTCTTTTTCAAAAAATACCTAGTTTTCAAGTGGACTATAGAAGGAAGGCAAGCCTTTGAAGAGGTCAAGAAAGCAATTTCAATAGCCCCAGTACTTAGAAACCCAGATTTTTCTAAGCCTTTTATAATGTATGTCTATGGAGGAGAGCTCAGTATTGCTACTATCCTAACACATAAAGATGATAGACAGGAGGGAGAGCATCCAATAGCCTTTTTCTCAAGGACTCTTAGAGAATACAAAACTAGATATAACTTTGTGGAGAAACAAGCATATGTTATGGTAAAATCCCTCAAGAAATTTAATCATATAGTATTAGGAAGTAAGATTCTGATACTTGTGGCTCACCCAAGTGTCAGAGAATACACAATGGAGGGTGAAGTTATTGAAAAAAAGCAAAATGGATAACAAATATCCTTGAATATGATGTAGAGGTCAAACCCAATAAATTAGTCAGAGGTAGGGGGTTGTGCCAATACATGACTCAAGAGCTTAAAAAGATGATACCTGAAGAAACATATTCAAAAATGGAAAGGGAAATCGTATTGAGGATATAAGAGGTTGATCATAACTCCTAGGTCACAAATAGGATTCATTTTATGAAATATGGGATTTACCTAAGAGAACTCCCTCAAAACAAGAGGAGATACTATAGGATGTAAGGGGTCCATTTTATTTTAATTAGACAATTTCTTTTCATAACAAATTATGATGACAAACTTAGAAAGATGAGGCTAAGAAAATACTGTATGAAATGCATCATGGAGTCTTAGGTGGACATTTTTTTGCAAATACCATAGCTATAAAGATAAGTGAGGTAGGTTATTTCTAGCCTACTTTATTTACAGACTGTTATCAACTGGTTAAAAAATGTCAATATTGTCAATATTATGTGGGGATGAGAAAGAATGCAACAATGTCTCTTAGTCCTATAATTGTTGATGAACCTTTTGCTCAATGGGGTCTTGACTTCATTGGAATGATAAATCTAGTGTCTAGTATGGGTCACACATGGATTTCAATTGCCACAGATTATTTCACTAGATGGATTGAGGCAGTGCCACTTAAAGAAGCAACAGAAAATGTGATCCTAGACTTTTTAGGGAGTATCACTACTCACTTTGGGGCTCCTCACATCATAATTTTAGATAATGTTAAAGCATTTTTTGGGTCTAAAGTATCTGACTTTGCATAAAAGCATGGAATATATCTAAAAACTTCCTCTAATTATTACCCTCAAGGTAATGGTTTGGCAGAATCAACTAACAAGAACCTGATTAGACTCATCAAGAGAATAAGAGCTAATCATCACAAGGAGTGGCATAAAGTGCTTAATATAGCACTGTGGGCTGATAGAATTACACCTAAGTAGGTGAAAAAAATGTCCCCATATGAATTGGTCTATGGAAAGCCTATTGTAATACCTCTAAGCTTGGAGATTCCTACTCTCCAACTGAAAAAACAAATTGAAATTGAGGAAAATGGCCCCATGCAAGTCAGACTTGCTGAAATTTTAGAAGTTCAAGAAAAGAGGGATGCAGCACATGATTCATTAATAAAACATCAAAAAGTACTTAAAGACTGATTCAATAAAAAGACTTCAAATCCTCATTTTGAAGTAGGCTCAATTGTTTTGAAATGGAATGCAAGAGCTGCCAAGTCGGGTCAACACACTAAATTTGAAGCATTGTGGACTGGCCCCTATAAAATTCATGCATGTAAATAGAAAAGTTCATTTGAGATAGAAACAATGGAAGGTGAACCTGAAGAGATTCCTATAAATGAGATCCACTTGAAACATTTTAGTTAAGTTGTGTCTCTAATGTATTATAGTTAGATAGTTCCCCTTTCCTTATTGCTTTGTTTTCTAATTTTTCTTGCCTGCTCTTTCTTTTAAATTAGTGTTCTTTAAACACATAGCCATGGCTCAGAACATTTTTCAAAATTTTCAAAACTCTCAACACATTAAATATCTCTCAAATCCTTAAATTCCCCAAGGTACCTTGCACAACCACTTTCATGATGTGTCTGACTCACTGTCCCATGAAGATTTCATAAGATTTGTTAATGGTTATTTGAAATTAATGCCATTTTCAAGACTTGATGGCTCATTAAATACCCCATAACAAGAGTTAAATCTTAAAAGTGTCTCAAACATTCTAGCGTCTACTAAAAAATCCTTGTTATCTATAAATTTCAATTCATAGCAAAGCCTGCTTAGTGAAAGTGCTTCCTTATTGCAAAGCTCCATACCTGTTATCATAGTTCACTATTTACAAGTATAGATATAGATATGGAAGGAGCACAGTCTTCACAACAAGGGTCTAGGATTTACGAATCCATTTATAAGTTTCTCACAAGCTAATCATATGTTTCAGCCCTTGCATAACCTTTACAAACTTATCCACGGACTAGAGTCCCTAAAGTTGGATATGCAAATGACCCAACAAAGGTGAAAGATTTTGTAGACAGAATCATGGACCCAAATCTTCAAAATCCTAGCAAAAGTCTCAAATAAGGGGCATATCAAAGGTGTATTTAGAGGGCCAAGGCTGGACAATATGAAATATTCACAATGAGAATATGGACTTCCTAGCTGGCACAATTCATTGTCCTAGGTGTACATCCGTGCCCTAACTTGGTTGAAATATGATCCAAATTATTTCATGCACCCTCAAATACCATAAAATAGGGTCCATTCATAGTTCAAACTATACCAAAGGCTATCAGAAACATGTTGGCCCTGTATCATGACAAGACAGCCACATTTCCCACTATTGCCAAAATGTAGAAAATGTGGGCAAATGTCAATACTCAATTGAGGTTTCTAAAATCAAAAATGCAATTAGGTGATGATGATACCACTGTGCCAACACTACCAACAAAAAGAGTACAATTTTCACAAGCTAGTCAAGATGCACTTTCCATGATGGCTTTCATTTTTGGAATGAAAGAAGATACAACTGTCTATGAAGAACAAATGGCCATCCTCTTCAGATTTAAAACTGTTGACAAGACTCAAGAGTATCAGCTTGATTTCTCTGAGTAGATTGCATATTTAATGGTTGAACAACTCACCCAATTCAAATCTAAGGGAATTTTTAGGTATTCTTCTTATCTATTTCATCTCATATTGTATCAAAATTCTAGCATCTTTTCCCAACACATGCATCTAAATATGTATGACCCAAGCTTTGGTCTACATAGAACCATTCATGTGTTTACATGGACACATATCTTGTCTAAAACCAGTGACCCATATGAATTACATGAAATTTTTTTTGCCCCTCCTTTTTGTCATCTGAGCCTAGAACCATTTGTAAATAGACTATTTCCAATTGTCTCAAGCCTTATGACTAATTGCACTATTCCTTGTGTTTACTTTTTTGGATCCCATCATACTATTATTAGATTCCATGGTTTTAGTGGGGAACCAGTGTTGCTACCTAAGATTTTGACCCTTAGGTTAGCATATTTAGAGGTCACCAGGTAGGTATCTATGGTAGATAATGAATATGGCTTTGGGAAGAAAAAGAAGAAAATGTATGATGTTCCATGGGTAACAAACAACATGGCCCTAGAGGTTAGAGATGCTAAGATCATGTTGCTAAGAAAGCTAGACTTCCTAGGTTTCTCTTTAATTGAAGATAAATGGGGATATGACCCCAATGGTTTCATAACTTCATGGGTTAGGAATAATAATGTTGCTACCAAAATTATGCATGAGGGCCGTCCCTTTTGGGAAAATAGAAGAAATCCTAGGGAAGATATTCCTAATTTTTATGTAGGATTGATGGATTTTCCCCTTCAAGAAGATAGGCCATGGGAAAAAATTTATGTTAAGCAAAGGTATTTTGATCCTAAAATCATAATGACTTCTAGTTTGAGAAGAGCATTAAAGAATAAAGACTGGAACATTGAGAAAATAGAAGCCTATTGGAGATATAGGCAAGAGATTTATGAGACAACTCACTCTTTTAGAAATGTGGATTTAGATGAGAAATGGGAGAAACTCTAGGATGAATGTCATCTGTCTCCTATCTCTAGCCTTGATACAAGTAATTTGTAGACATAGGGTGGAGAGCCAGAAGCCACAGTAGAATCTAGTCGAACATTATAGACCCAAGGGCAAGCCTCAACCATAGTAGCTATAACTATTTGGCCCCAATCTCTCAGTACCATTGAAAAACAAAAGAGTGTGGTATCTTCACCACTAAAATCTTCTCCATCAGCATCAACCCTTGGGGTTCCTAGTTTTACACAATCACCACTAGTAGTAGTGGTAAATGTTGAAGAGAAAGAAGCACAACCAGAAGAAGAAACACCAAGGAAACATAAGAGGCCGAGGTTTCAACTTGATCCAGAGGAGAGAGTAGAACCCTCACAACACCAACCATAGAGTAATTTTATTACTCCTCAGGTGAGTGTTGTTTCTCCTTCTTCTTCTCATTCTCTCTCTTCTCCTATAAGGGTGATGATTCCATCTGGCCAAATAATTTCCCCTGCCACCTCTATTGTGCCCATTTCTCATTTTGCCCCATCTATCCATACCTAGGCCATATCATTACCTCATTTTTCCCCCTCTATCCAAAAGAAATTACCTCCTCAAATTATCCCTAGCTAACATTTGTCTATTCCATATGGCTTGCCACAGGGTTATCCTTTTGCAGGTGGGCACATTGCCTCTCCTTCTACCTTCCAAACTCAAGCAGATACTACTAAGAAGGTTAGTGAAGCCAAGATGGAGAAAAAGAGGATGAAATATAATAAAGCCTTGGCTACACCACATATGAGGTCATAATTTGATCCAATACAATAGCAACTAATGGTGACCCATTTGTCACCTAATATAGTCAAGCCAAATGAGCAGATGTAGCCTGAAGATTACACAATGAATGTAGTTGAAATACATATGTCACTTTTCAGACCCCAAGATAAGATTGAGATGATAAATGAATCCACTTCTGCAGTAGCTGAGGATTATTTGAAAATATCAAAGAAATTATAAAAGATGGATTCTGATCTAGCCCAAGAGAAGGCAAACTGTAGCAGTTTGACTAAAGAAATCAATACCAAGAATAATGAAATAGAGAGTTTCAACAAATACTTGCAAGATACTATTTCTCTTCAGACTCACCAGGCTATTCAAGCCTAAAATGATTCTTTAAAATTAGGGCTAATGCAGGTGAAAGATGCAGTGATAACCTTAAGGTAGGAAAAGGTAGCATTTTAGGAAAAATGTGAGGAAAGCCTACTACAGGTCACTCAACTTCAATAGAAGTTACTAAATGAGTAGAACAATACCACTACTATATAGGCCCAACTTCAAGCCAAGTGACAAATGATAGAATAGTTGAGAATTGAGTTGGCTAATAGGCTAAAGAATATAGGGGTTTTGAATTTGGTTAAGGAGCTTTATGTATCAATATGGAAAAGAATCTCTGAGGAGATTACTCAGCTTAGACCCTTTTTAACCTTTATGTTAAATGCATAGAAATTATGAAAAAAATGTGGAGACTTCAGTTGAAGCCACTCTATCCACTATCTCTTTGAGAGTGTTTGACTCTCAAATACTGCTATAAAAGCTATATGATGCAACTGATGGAACATTATTAGTAGTAGGTATTAGTGATAGAATGATCACTACCAAAAGAGTGAATGACATTTTCAATTGCAATTCCATAGTAGTTAAATGTGAAGAGCTTCTAGATGTGGTGAAAGAAGGAATCAAAGACATGAAACAACACATTGAAGCTCTAGTGCGATTGAGTCTTCCCTCCCCTTTTCCTGATAGCAATACAGTGTTGATGATTGATGAGATTAAACCTTTGGTGTTAGCCAGGCAAAATGATCAGGTAGTCTTTTAGGGTTTAAGAGATGATTCATTAGTGCCTGAAGTAGAAGCTATTTTGATTCCCATTTCCCAGCTTGAATTTTAATTGAAGGCTATAGTTCATATTTAGTAGAAAATTTCACACAAAGATAGCATTAACCTTGATTTAGCCTTCAATGAATTGCAAAATAAGTAGGGATTATTTGATGATGAGTGGTCTATTTATCAGACAGCTTTACTGAATTTGTGATTTTTGTCAAATTTTTTATACATTCTTTAGATTGTTTTTGAGTAGGCTCAAAAGTCCTCAGGGTCACCAAGAACTGTATAGTAAAAACCTCTACATTTTTTAGTTTCTAATTTTTAGTTGTGTGCTCCAAGTTTTGTCCCTACACATTTCAATTTTGAGGTAGAAAAGTTTTTGACACAAAGTGTGAGCATGAGTTTATTTTTCCTAAATTTTGTCTAAGTATCAAAGTCGTGCGGAGGCTACCAAGTGTCAGTGGATGAAACACATTTTATAGTTTTTGTTATTTGCTTAGAATGTACCATGTGTCCCATGGTAAATCAGTGGAGCGTGAAAAGTGTTGGCATCCGTGTTTCAAATTTCTTTTGAGTTTTGAAAGCTTCTTTCAATAATATTTTTTTAAGATCAAGTGAAAGGTGCTAATTGGCAATTACGGAAGGTTTCAATATGTTTTTTGAAAAGCAACAGAAGATGCCATGTATCCATCACTAAAGAAAGTAGAAGTTACCACATGTCAAAATCCAAACTATCTTCACTTTGTTTCATCGATAAGTAAAGATTATGGTGGGACCCAAGTTTTGTTTCTAAAGTCAACAGAAGCCACCATGTGTCATTTGTCAAAAATACATGTAAAGTGACACCTATCCCTGTTCTCTTTTTTAAAGCTATTCGAGTGAGAAGTGTTGTGGGTCCCATTCTCTATAAATTGTTAAAGTTTTAGGAAGCAGACTTTGACAGATGTCAAAGATAGAACACTCCTGAATAAAGACATAGTAAAGAGTATAAGCTATGCAGAAAGTGCTGTGTGTATTTGGTAAGTGCCTCAGAAGCTTCCAAGTGTCATTTTCCAATGCCTTTTGAATAATGAGAAAGTTTTCAAGTAGAATAAGTGAAACATGCCAAGTATCTATGCCTATTTCATAGTGGGAAGTGTCATGTGTATCTATTTCATCCAATGAACTATAGCAAGATAGAACATTTCAAATCTAAGAAATATCTTTTGTTAGACACTTCTAGTTCAGTTAGAATTTAGTTAGACCATTGGATTGGGAACGTGTGGGTAATCTAGAGCTAGTCTAATGCTATAAATATGGGTGCAGAGGTTGCTAGAATGATCATCAAAAGATAGAGAGAATTTTTGGCAAGAGATTATTGTCAAGAAGTTTTAGACTTTTTAGTCATGACAAGGAATATCATTTGCCTTTGTTCTATTTTTCTTAAGTTAGAAAGTTTGTATAACTGTGCATGTTTTCATGCCTTTTATGTGACTAGAAAATTAATAAGAAGACTGAGTTATGTGCCTTTGTTGATATTTTTGTGTCATTTCAAAATAATCTAAGTTGTGAGCCTTTGATTCTATCTATTTTCATCTTTTACATTGACCATGCCTTGTTTTCTCTTTAATGTAATTGAGTCCTAAAGATAGATTCACTATGCTTAAAATTAAGGGTTGAATTAAAATTTAGGTGCATCACCATAGTTAGATTTTCTTTCATTGAATTTGTGATTCTATTTAATTCCTATCCTTTTTCCCCAAAATACTTTTGAGATAAAGAAGAGCTAGCTTCTTTAAAATCTAAAGGTCATTTCAAGTTGCAAGTCCCACATTCCTAAAACTTCCCATTGTTGGTGTTGAAAACAACACAATTTTAAGCATCAATTGCAATTTTGTAGTAGGTAAATGTGAAGAGCTTCTAGATGTGGTGAAAGATGGAATCAAAGACATGGAACAACACATTAAAGATCTGGTTCAATTGGGTCTTCCCTCCCCTTTTCTTGATAGAAATACAGTGTTGATGATTGATGAGATTAAACCTTTGTTGTTAGCCAGACAAAATGATCAGGCAATCTTTCAGTGTTTAAGAGATGATTCATTAGTGCTTGAAGTAGAAGCTATTTTGATTCCTATTTCCTATCTTGAATTTCAATTAAAGGCTGTAGTTCATATTTTGTAGAATTTTTCACACAAGGATATCATTAACCTTGATTTGGCCTTCAATGAATTGAAAAATAAGTAGGGATTATCTGATGATGAGTGGTCTATTTATCAGATAGCCTTATTGAAGTTGTGATTTTTGTCACATTTGTTATACATTCTTTGGATTCTTTTTTAGCAGGCTTAAAAGTCCTCTGGGTCGCCAAGAACTGTAGAGTAAAAAACTATACATTTTTTAGTTTCTAATTTTCAGTTGTGCACTCCAAGTGTTGTCCTTGCACATTTCAATTTCAAGTCAGTAAAGTTTTTGACATAGAGTGTGGGTACGAGTTTATTTTGCCTAAATTTTATCTAAGTATCAAAGTCACACAGAGGCTGCCAAGTGTCAATGGCTGAAACACATTTTATTGTTTATGTAAGTTGCTCAAAATGTACCATGTGTCTCATGGTAAATTAGTAGAGTGTGACAAGTGTTGTCATTTGTGTTTCAAATTTCTTTTGAGTTTTGAAATCTTATTTCAATAAGATTTTATTAGGATCAAGCAGAAGCTGCCAATTGGCAATTGTGGAAGGTTTCAATATGTTTTTATAAAAACAATAGAAGATGCCACGTATCCATAGCTAAAGATATTAAAAGCTACCATGTGTCAACATCTAAAATATCTTCACTTTGTTTCATTGAAAAGTCAAGACTGTGGTGGGACCCAGGTTTTGTTTCTAAAGTCAATGGAAACTGCTACGTGTCATTTGTTAAAAATACATGTAAAGTGACACCTATCCCAATTCTCCTTTTTAAAGTTGTTCGAGTGAGAAGTGTTGTGGGTCCCATTCTCCATAAATTGTTAAAGTTTAAAGAAGCAGACTTTGACAGATGTCAAAGATGGAACACTCCTAAGCAAAGACACAGTAAAGAGTATAAGCTATGCAAAAAGTGCCGTGTGGATTCGGTAAGTGGCTCAGAAGCTGCCAAGTGTCATTTTCTAGTGCCTTTTGAATAATGAGAAAGTTTTCATGTAGAATAAGTGAAACATGCCAAGTGTCTTCACCTGTTTCATAGTGGGAAGCATTCTATGTATCTATTTCATCTAATGAACTGTAGGGAGATGGAATGTTTTAGATCCAATATATATCTTTTGTTAGACACTTCCAATTCAATTAGAGTTCAGTTAGACCATTGGATTGGGAACATGCAGGTAATCTAGAGCTAGTCTGATGCTATAAATATGGGTGCAGAGGTCACCAGAATGATCATCAAAAGATAGAGAGAATTTTTGGCAAGAGATTATTGTCAAGAAGTTTTATACTTTTTAGTTGTGACCAAGAATATCATTCACCTTTGTTCTATTTTTTGTGAGTTATAATGTTTGTATAACTGTGTATATTTCCATGCCTTTTATGTGACTAGAAAATTAATAAGAAGACTAAGTTCTGTGCCTTTATTGATATTTTCTATGTCATTGAAAAATCATCTAAGTTGTGAGCCTTTGATTCTATCTATTTTCATCTTTTACATTGATCATGTCTTGTTTGCTCTTTAATGCAATTGAATCCTAAAGATAGATTCACTGTGCTTAAAATTAAGGGTCAAATTAAATTTAGGCACATCGCAATACTTAGATTTTATTTTATTGCATTTGTGATTCTATTTAATTCCTATCCTTTTTCCCCAAAATACTTTTGAGATAAAGAAGAGCTAACTTCTTTAAAATCTGGAGGTCGTTTCAGGTTACAAGTCCCACATTCTTGAAACTTCCCATTGTTGGTGTTAAAAACAATGCAATTTTAAGCATCAAGAGTATCTAAGGTATTTTTAAATTTTATAAATGAATAAAATGTGGCTTATAGACAATTATTTAGGTTAAAGTTCATGGTTTAAGTGTGCATACATAAGAATATTTATCCTTCACTATGATTGTGCCATCAAAGGGGTAGAGCAGACTATAGTTTAAAGAGTTAGAGTGCTTTGAATCATCTTTAAGGACACCATTGCATCTCTATAAATCCATTTGGGCTATCCAAATCCTCAAATAATCCATAATAGTACATATTTCTACTTGAAGACATCTATAAGTCATTTAGGGAGAAAACTCTTGACATAAGAAGCACCTTCAAATGCTTACCACAGCTTAAGGGTTATACATGGAGAGTTTGAATGTTTATAGGAGGTGAGAGGGATTATTGGATTGGGATTGTCGAAGTTAGTTTAGAAACTCAAATCTCCATGAACTAGACCAAAGACTCCCAAAACCCTTAAAACCTCCCTTAAACTCTAATAATGACATGCTTAGAGAGGTTTAAGTAAAGATGCATTATTTTGCCCAAAAGTGGCTTTTATATCATTTGTATCATGTTAGGGACTCAAGAATTATCCTACTCATGGATTTTGATAGTTCACAAATTATACATACATCTCTTGAAAGGACAAAATTATAGGGTTTCAATCAAAATTTATGTTACAAAGCCTAAAGAAGAGTTTTAAACCATGGAATGAGTAGATTAAATATTTTTTATATCTATCCAACATAAATATATCCCATGGAACTAACTAAAAATGTTCTCATCATCTCCATCTAAATTGCCAGTCTGTGAGGTAATCTAATTGGCCTAGTGAGGTAAGGCTAATATGTGTTACATGTAAATAACCCTTAAAGGATCACAATGTTAATGCACTAAATGTTATCCAAGGATTATCTAAGTCTAATTAGATGAATTTGGATCCTAATTTGAACTGTTGGACCACTCACATAGTGGATATGAATAGAAAGTTAGAGATCAAACCACATAGGCCTATTATCATGTGAATAGAAGAATCTAGTGAGCAGAGGGTGGCATGAGAGAATTAATTGATCATATTCATGTATTTAAATAGTCATCTAGGTGATCCTACACCAAAATGGGATCCATTATGGTAGGTTAAAGGTAGTTTCATGAACCATTTAGTATGCATATTAAAGGAAAGGCTGCTCAACACTTTAAGTGGGCCTATTTACACCCCATATGCATCGCATAACTACTAAAAGAGGGAAAATTGAGATATTTTTATAATATTAAAGTCATGAGTGAGGCCAATTGAGGGATTTATATCCTCCACCATGCCAAAATGGACTCATCAATAGAGTATCAATGTTCAAGGAGAGGGACCAACTTGTGTAACTTCCCTATGCCATGTTGGGCTCATTGATGACCTCTCTTACACCTAGATTTTTCTTTCTTCTCTTATATTTTATCTATAAAATTATGAATTGAGATCTTATTTTTCCATCCCTAGGCTATGTGTAGAAAACCTCTGCCAAAATCACTTTGTAAACTCTTTTGAAACAATAAAATATAGTTTTATATTTTGTTTGAATGTTAAGTGTACTTTATTGGAGTTTGATCTACAAAATGTATGTTTAAATTCATCATAATAAGTCCTTCATGTACCTATCTTCAATTTTTTTAGTTTTTTCTAGGATGTATGAATTTTTAGTAAGTAATATTTACATTGAAGTGTCATGAGTTCATACTGTTGTTCACAGACCTATCTTCTTTTATCCTTTAATTTGAAGGTCTCTATTCAATTTTCATGCAAAACATTCATCCTTGAACATTAATGAAGAGTATAAACAATCCTTATCTCCATTATATTAATTATTATTCATCAAAGGAAATAATTAATAGTGGATCATTCATCAAATGGTGCTTCACCACCTAGGTTAGATTCTTGATTTAGTTTTCACATCCTTCTCCCTTTTATTTATGAAAGATTTATTTCTTATAAATAGTTGTATTTTCATATTAATGGAGATATACCCATGAATAATAGAGGTTTGACCTATAAAATGGAAATCTCATAGTCTAAGGTCACTCCCATGTTTCACTAGGTTTGAGGATAGGACTTGAACACTTCTCTCCTTAGCTAGGTACAACCTAAAAATCCAACACTAATGTGATGATTAGATAATTGGATAGCTTTAGGAGGTCACCATCATGACTATTATGTTCTTCCAACTTAATGAGATTACAAACCTTAATTTATATTCCTTAACCCATAGACCTCAAAAAATATTAACCTCAACAAAATACTATAGATGTACTATGACATTGGTTGTAGATGGAGGTTGAGCTCTTCAGTAGGGTTTTAAGGTTTGTATACTTAATTTTATAACCATGATGGTCCAAAAAATATTTAATCTTATTTAACAATGGATACATGAGGTGAAATTTAAAAATTAGGTAGTGATATGTGTATGGATAATGGGATACATGAAACTAAGAATGGAGTGGAATAATAATCTTATATCTATTATGAAATGGTAGTGATAAGGTTATGAAAATGAAAGGAGATATATGACTTAAAATTGAACATAATTATAATTTATAAATAGTCATAAATAAACTTTAGGTAAGCATAATCATACAAACCAATAGGAAATACCATTTTGGAGGCTTTTTGTCTACTATACACTATCAAATATGAAACCTAGGAATCATCAAAATACCTTAACAAATGCTAAGTTTCCTTAACCTTTGATAAATTGGGAATACAAGGAGTTTATAGGATTATGGAGGGTGATTTAGCCATGATAACTTTAGGAAACATTGAGATAATTTAATGAAGGTCCTTTTTCATTAAGGAAACACTAAATTCCATGTTTTAAGGATTATTGGTATCTTTGGATCCTTCACGAACCATATAACCTTTCTCTATTTGTTTACAGACTATAGATTAGTATTTTATGTCTTATTTAATTATATGTACTCACACATGTGGATAAACTTATTTGATAATCCATGGAAAGTGTCTTTAAGACCTTGATAAATAGGAACAAACTTTAGTTTTATCAAAATAGTTAGGAACCTCTCAAAATCATACCACTCTTCTTACATTGTGTAGATGAAAATAGTAAATAAAACCCTTAAATTATCAACATTTATTCATAAATGTAAGAATACAAAATTATAAACCAATACCCACTATTGGAAGGTCATGAGGTATAGTTTCCCTAGTCAAGGGCTCAAATCTACTTTCTCTCTCTATCGTACAGATTGAGCATAAACCTATGATGAACTTGCTATCTACCAATGAAATATCCATGGAAAACACATTGGTTTTTGTCTTATAAATCCTTAAAATTATATAATATATTCACCATGTATATAAAAGAAAATCTTATTACATCTCATAGCTTCTTCCTAAGTAGATCCATATAGGATGGATCTGTACCATCTGAAACCCCAATCCAAACTTATAAATTCTCCTTCCTTTCCTCTTATTTTATCTTTAAAACATAATTTTAGGTAAATATAAATAAATATATAGGTCAAAATCATATTCAAATAAAATAATATCCTAAGGATAAGAAAAATATAACACTTTTTCACATGTGGGGGCTCTTTTTGTGTCAAAAAAACCTTATAATCTCATAAAAGAGACACTTTTCAAAGAAAAAACATGTTAATAAGTAAAATAATTACCATTATGGGTTATTAAAATATATTAAAGATACTTTAAAGCCTTATGAGGTAAAAAATAATCAATTTAAAGACCAAAACCTTGACTTTTAGACCACATACACATATTTTCACAAGAATATTGCTAGTAAATATCATGGAATGTAACTTATAACATCCTCAAATTTTATTCATGAAGATTTTATGTATTTTAATCACCCATTTCAAGTCTTATATATCATCATGCTTGAAATATTGAATACATCAAAGAATCTCATAGTGACTCATCAGCTTCAATCTTCAATCCTTTTAGCTCATTGGGTATAGATCATAAGACCACTTTGATTATTTGTTAAAAACATCATAAGATAATCAAAAATAATGATAATATTTAAAAATTACATGATGTTGAGACATACTACCTTAAATTGATAGTTTATGAACATTATGATAGTCAAGCACATCACCTAATAACCTAAGACATATGGGAGATATGATGATCACAAATAAATTCAATGGCATTTCTAAGAGTGTTTGAATGAATTCAAGAAGTAGATATGAGACATCATGACTTATGATAACACCATGTAGAGGTTTAATTATGAGGCATGTAAAGTTTTCAATTATAGGGGTTGGCATTTAGCCTTGGCAGACCAAATTTCCAACACTTACACTACTACACACTAAGCACAAGCTTTATTATTATTTATAAATATTATTATACTCAATTGAATAAAATTTTAGATAATTCAAGATCCTATTCTATCCACTTCAAATCAAAACATTATAAATTATTCAATCCATCTCTATATGCATACATGTATCTAAAGGAGCATAATTACACAAAGTACTCTAAGTGAGAGAACTAAATGGGATTGATTTATCTCTTCACATTACTAGATATGTAGGAAAAAATCAATCGTCATTAAGGTTATTTGGGTCATCTTATCCCATTATAATACCCCTTTATATTTTTAGGTTTTCATTTTTAGCAAGCCACATTAGAGTTTCAAATTTATTTAAGTCATTTTCAAGTTATCCATGCACATCCAAAGGCCATTTTTTATAAACATTTGTGTTTCAAGTAGGTACAAGTGATTGCTCCCTAATTTTCCATAGAGAATAATATTAACCCATAGATTACAATAGTGGATATTGATATTGTCCCCTTTCAGTTAGTTTTGACCCCATGTAGTCATAGTCATATTTTCACTTACACATGTAAAATTTATTCTTATATAATATTTCAATCATGTCTCAATCAAATACGATCAACTTATAGGTAATAAAAAACTAAGTAGTCTTGTGTTTCTCATATTTGGTTTCTTTCAATAATCATGCATTGTTCATTTTAGTAATTTACTTTTATTTATCTAGTTATATGTCATTTTACAAAATTTTCAACCCTTCAATTCATTTTATCTTAGTTTGATTTATTCACCAAGCTAATTACAAATTCTAATAAAGCATACTATTTAAATTTCACATTATATTTTAACATTGCTTTAAAAAAATATCTTAGGGTTTAGATAAGTTTATAAGCCTATGACACTAAAATAACATTATTTTAACATTGGATCTAATATTTAATAATAAAATAATTTGTTTTCAACATTTGATTTAATAATTGACACTAAAATCACTTTAATCTAATCTCAAATCTAATATTTGAAAATTAAAGCACTTTATGTTAACCTTAGATTTTAGGGGAATTTAATAATATCCATACACAAAAATATTCCATTTTATAAAATAAATTTTCTTTTTTGTTATTTCCTTTTCAAATTTCAAATAATATACAGATATTTTGGATGAACATTTTTTATTCAAGTTTTTATGTTTTATTTCCATGTTTTTTCCCCTAAAAATGGATATCATTAACACTCATGTGATAAAAATAATCAAAATACATGGTAGGCTTAAAAAAACATTAATGGATATTTTTTAAAAGTCATGTATGACATGGTAATAATAGTAGTCATACATTTAAGATGATTTGAGGCTTACCATACACCCTATTGATCATATTATTATGATTTTAGAGAATTATAGGGCATATGAATATAAATTTGAAAATAACAATATATTTGATCACATTGATGCAAAATAATTTGGTTAATATCTTAGTACCCACCAAAAGGAAACTAACTCTTTGTTATTTTTAGTTATACAAGAATAAAATAAACATGCTCATGATATCACATATAAAGAAAAAAATGATTCATTTTATAATAATGGTCAACCTATTATAAACCCTACCACAAGTTTTACTACCTCTATTGTTGATATTGTTATTACATATAAACCTTTTTTTATAGGCATCACAAGGCTTCCAATAGACATATATTCCCATACCTAATTAAATGAATCATACAAGACATTTTATATCTATACACACTACATCACCTACCTTGCCTACTATACAATCCTTTGTACAAACTATCAATTGTACATGCTATAGTGTTATAATCAGATTAATGTATGAAAAAATATATCCAATCAATGGATCTACAATCCTTGTTTCATATCCTATTAACTCTTGATTATATCTCATACCCTCTACCTAAGAGATTTTTAACTCCTAAAATTCCATTATATGAAGGTAAAAAATATCCAAAACATATTATATCTATTCAATTTTCGTGTTTTAATGATGATTTTAGTGATAAATTACTAACCAATTTGTTTATAATAAACCTAAAAGTTTATGCCTTGCATTAGATTTATGATCTACCTATTCAATCATTGAAAGCATTTAGTCCCCTAGTGCATTAATTTCTCAATCATATTGCTATCAAAATTGATGAAAATATTTTTTGTGAAATTTATAAAATTAAACAAGGAAATCATGATCATATCAAAGATTATTAATTTTTTTAAATATCATGCTTACCAAAGTGACTAACACCTTTATAGATAATGAATTATAAGGTACCTTTAAAAAAAATTGCTTTCACCTTTGCACGAGTTAATCATTTTCCAATAAATTATGATTATTTGAAGAAATTTTTCATATAATAAGATTAATATAATTCATTTTTTATTTGAAAAATCTCAAATATGCACCTGTGTATACTTGAAATTCCATAAAAAAGTTTCAAAGCAATCCATCTTACAAATCTAAGCTAATTGATGATAAAACCAATGCAATTGTCACAGTTAATGACATATATCAACCTTCAAACAAGATTGTTTTATTAGAATAACCAAAAAGTTAATTTTATGTATTACACAAATCACCTCATTAATTTCTAATAAATTTAGTTGAGTACAATCTCATCACTCTACCTCCACCACTATAGGTTGACATAAGTATACCTCAAAATAAATCATTCAATATAAATACTCATTATGATTACCATATATGCAATGGTCACTCTAATAATATATGTTTTAATATGAAAAACTTTATTAAATATATTATTGATAATATTTTCATTGAGATAATCACTCATAAAGAGGAAACTAAGCCTTAATAGAATGAAAATGCTAAGTTGAATATTTTTAGGGAACCATGTCTAAATAATGACAAAAATAAGAATAATTCAATAATACATCATGAATATAATACATACCTACATCCTAAGTCATATGATCATCTATTATATGGAATTATAAGTACAACTATTCAAAATTCTCAACCATTTCCTAGGTCATCTTTGATGATAGAGAGATAGTGGATGATGACTCCGATTTTCATGATTTATGTATACAAGGATACATTGATAAAAAAACCATTCAAATTTTTTTGGTTGATAGTGGAACAAGTGATAATGCATGTGAAATGACATTAATCCATTCATTTATTTATGGATATAATGATATACAAGAAAAATTTCAATGTGTCATTACATTAAATGAGAAACAACAACCTAATTTGGGACACTTTATGTTGCCTCTTTGGGTGGGTCTTGATATATTATTCATTGATTTTATACTTAGAGAAAATATGGGATATTTTATATGATATTATCACCCTTGGTTATGTAATATCTATGTTTTACCTTATACAATGCATATATGCCTAAATTAAATTCATTACAGATAAGTGGTCACATTTTTCAAAATAAGATATGATTACCCTATAAATTCTATGGTACCTCCTCCACCATATCCACCACCACAATTTATTGATATATATTCATGAAAAAATCAAATTTAAAATTATTTCACTTATGCAAAAGTTTTTTATGCATCTAATTAAGAATAAAGTGGAAAAGTATGAAAAGTAACCAATACAAAAATAAATATTATATCATAAAAAAACATCAAGTTCACAAAAAGCACCATCACATGCAACATCTCATAAATTGGTGTTACACATAGATTTAAATGTTATATAAAAAGAAAAACATTTGGAACAATATTTAATATTCCTTATTAGATTATAAATCATTATACACATACTAGAGTTATTCCTCCCATAGAGGATTATAAAAGCAGTGATCTAGATAATTTCATAATAACATTTGATACATTTTATGATTCCAAACCATACACATCGAAATTTTTTTATCAAAAAAATATGTAATACCCCTCTCAATTTCATCACTATTTTATCAAGGATGTGTCTTCATGTGAATTACCAATGTGTCAAGTGTGTCATTGTGCTTGATGTGTGAGTAATATGTATTGTGGGTAATGGTTAGTCTTGATTCAATTATCTCATCGTGGTGACTTAGAATTAGATTCATTACATCTCATGTAGGACCACCTTTTCTTGAGTGCATTTGATGCCTGCAACATTTCATATTATCATGTATTGTGTCACTTGTGCATTCTAAGGGTTTCTATGCCATTTTTCTAATTTTGGAAATTTAATCCTATTAGGACTAGATTTGCATTTATTCTAACAGCTTGGTTGAGTCTGTCATGTGGCCATGTTATTTCAATTTTTTACTAAATAATTGACTTGTATCTTCTGGAGGTTTAAGCAATAATATATGCTTTATAAAATGGGAATAATAACATTGTTACATTTATGATCGAGCCCAAGTTTTATCTCATTATGGGCATAAATGAGATTTTCTATTAATACCTAATCATTAAAATATTACTTTTGTAAATATGCATGTTAAATAAATAAATAATTGGTTTCAAACATATTAATGTACATATTTATATATTAATAAAAGTTAAAATAATATTTTTAGTTTCATAATAAAGTCAATTACCTAATCCTTCTATGTAATAATTAATTTAATCTAGTAAAAAATAAAATCATATGATGACAACCCATTTATGAATAATAATAATAATAATAATAATAATAATAATAATAATAATAATAATAATAATAATAATAATAAAAGAAAGGGAAGTGAAACCCTAACCCCAAACTAAAATAATAAAATAGTATAACATCTCTTCTATGTAAAAGTCAACCAAAAGGGAGAGGAGTCATTTAGAAGTTTGTCCAAGGGAAAGAACAGATGAAGGAAGAAGAAAGATGGAAGAGGAAGAAGGAGAGCTTGGGAGAGGGATGAATGTTCAACAAGTGAAGCAATGGAGCTCCAAAAATAGGCAATGGATTTTATTCTCTAAATCCCTATTATTTTTTGAATAAATGAACAAATAAAAATAAGAAATGTGCTTTGGAATGTTTTGTTTTCAAAAAAAAGGAAAAAAAATCAAAATAAACAAATATACAAATTCTAGTGATCATTATGTTTCCCAAAATTTCTGATTTACTCTATTTTGCCTCAAAATAATTAAAAATAGATTTATTATATTATTTTTTAAATAAAATAAAAATAATAATAATAATAATACAATATGTGTGTGTACATATGCATGCATGTATGTGTGTGTGTGGGGTGGCGCATACATATGCATGTGCATGTGCATGTTCATGTGTATGCGTGTATGTATGTATGTATGTATACATCCAAATTAGGTTTCTTGTCTGTGACTTCTTTTATTAAAAAATAACATAAGAAAATAAAATAAGAAAAAATAATATATATACATATATATATATATAAGAATATATGAGCAGACCTAATTTTATTTATTATTGTATAAATGGAAATAAACAAAATAAAATAAAAGAAAAAAAATATTGGTGTGTTTTTTATGTTTTTATTATGTAGATAGGGGGTGGCGGTTGTGTTGTCCTACCCCCCCCCCCCCCCTACGCCCCCGTCACCCGCCCTCCCCCCCGCGAATCCCTACATGGAGGATATTTTGATGGTCATGGACACTAACCATGGGCTATTGGCCAAAACCTCCCGTAGGGTTTCAAACTATAAAATGTAAATTTATAAAGTTTTTTAATTAAATGTTGCCACAAAAAAAGGTAAAGTATATTAAAATAAAATCATAAGTAAAATATATAGAAATAAAAACATGGTGCAATTTGATGTTGTTTATTAATAGTAATAAATAATAAATAAATAAATAATAATGTACTATATACTAAATATGTTTTTATTATAAAGTTATATATATTTACACACACACACACATATAAATACAATATTATTATATATATATTTTTTGTTAATATTTTATTTAATATTAATTATGGATAAAAGATTTAGATTGAATATATGTACAAATATGAATAGGTAAATGAAATAATATTTAATTTTGGATAAGTATATATATTTAATATTGAACAAACACACACACACACACACACACACACACACACACACACACACACACACACACACACACACACACACACACACACACACACACACACACATTAAGTTTGAGACACACAAAAGGTTTGTGCCTTAGGGTTAATGCCAGTTCCATCTCTTTAACATTGTCAAAATTTAGACTTGAAAGTATTTGTAAGCATATAACTAAACCAGTAAAAATATTTTGAGATGAAGTGGAGATATATATATGCAGAAGCATGCCTATATATAATGGGGATTTTTTTTTAATTAATTTCAATAAGAGGTTATATTATGGGATTGAAAAACCTATTTATGTTGTGTAAAGAATATGAAATTGGTTCATCCTTTGTTACCATTGGGAATGAATTTAACACTTATAAGTTGTACTCTAATTGCTAACTTTACAAGCACATAAATTTTAGTAATAATACCTAAGTTTAAAGTTTTAACAAATTAGTTTGGTTGAGGGAACCTTGATAATGATGTTAAAACTAGGTCTCACCCTAATTAATATATAGATGATTTGATACTATAATTTACAATATAATTAGTATTACAAATGTAAATTGAGTAGATAAACTTAGTATTATCAGATATAGAAATCATACCTGATGGGAGATCAAGAAATAACTAGTTATATAATGTATAGGATTATCAGGTTTGTTTACTTTGGGCTGATGGGATTGTGTAACATTATGTATTGGTAAGTTGTTATTATTAGTTTAATAATAAATATAGTTATTAGATGTTTGGAGTAGATTTTAGGTGATAATAAGATATGTGTCATGTTGAGATTAATAATAATATTTATTTATTTATTTTTATGTGGGTAGCTTAAAAAATTATCATATGTATGTTCTTATTAGTTGTTAAATTTCAATATTTAAAATTGTTTATTAATTTGGAAAAATGAAGTATTTAAGGGGTAGAAATCTTTTGGTCAATGTAAGCTAACCACTTCTATTTTTACTTTTTTGTAGTACAGGTTGGCAAGATTCTAGAGGTAGATAAAGTCTAGAAAAATAATATTCTTATGTTGGTTTAGTAGCATCTTGTTTATGTGAATTTTTGGTTTGAGTTTGACTATATTGTGTCTATACATTTGTTGTCGAATGGGTCAATTGTAAAGTTCTATCTCTAGAGATGGTCATTAACTTGTTGTGTATTACCATTAAAATAAATCCATGTAGAAGTTTATGTGTTTGATAGTTATAATGGTTTTATTATTTAATGATATCAATGTATAATAATAATCACTAATCTAAATTTTCAATAATCCATATATAACATTTAATGAATTGATGTTAAATTTAAACAAGTACTTGACTAATATATTTACTTCTAGTAGTGATTTGGAAATTGTTTATCTTTGATTTAAGAACTGTGTTGAGGAGGAAAATTAAACATCAATTAAGTGAAAAAAGCAATAATTATGATAAATAAAAATTGTGATTCTTAGTATTCCTAATTTAATGATAGTGTTAGTACTAAGAACACATTAATCTAATATTCTTAATTCCAAGATCATAGTTTGTTAAAGATTATCTTTACCTTTAAATTTACTTAGGAGACTTTATTTTTCAAAATTTATGTCTATTTTCTATTTTTAAAGACCCCTTTCCAAATCAAATTTATTCAAAAATTTCTTCTATTCTTGTTTTTAGTCTATGAGGTCGTTCCAAAAAGGGTGTTACATTAATCACCCATATTAGCATTTCTTAAATATGAAAATTGTAACCTCTTACCTTGAGTTTCATATTTACGTTTAACCTTTTGTATTTAATTTTCAATATTGGTCTATATTTTTGGTGAGTCTTACTTGTACCCCATTTTCTAGTAGTTTCTTACGTGAATCAAATTTATGTTGATAATTTTAGTTTGGTTTAGAATTTTTGTTTCATGTTGTTATTACATTAGGTCTATTTTTGACTCATATAAGTTTTCTTTAGCTTCAATGATTGATTTTTTATTTTTAACATCAGTTTAATTTTTAGTACTTCTAGGATATTTTATCCAATGTCATTTTGTGAGCCCATGGTGCATTTGTGCTTTCATGGTTTTCAGCATTACACTTTTCACTTGATTAACCCTTCACTATTTATAATGTTATGATCTCATTCTGTGTTGATTTTCATGTTATTATATCTATTATGTGATCATATTTTTTTCCTTAACATTTGGTCTCGTGAGGAGCATAATCTAGTTTCACTAAGTTTAAATAACCGTTATTATTATGAAGTCTAAGTTTTGGACCTTTGGTGTTGGCTTGTAGTTATTCAAAATGTTAGTTATTTGCCTTATCCTTTAGTGTGTTCTTTTTATTGTAAAATTTTGAGGTATAGCTCTAGTTTATTTTAACTAAGAAGTGTTTTTTTTGAAAATCAAAATTATTTACAGTAAGTGTTGTTTACCAGTTGTTGTCCCTTCTATAACCATATGTTATTGTTGACTCTTATGTATTTATTTATGGTATTTTGGTTGAGTAAAGTGTTTTAAAAAAAATGGTTTGTGTGTGCCTAGGATATAAATTTTGGCCATTACATCTTGGCATTAGAGCACAGATAAACATTGGGAGATCTAGAGTGTTGGTGTTCTACTTTATGTATTATGTAACCTTGTTCATGTGTGTACAAGTGGAATGGCATAGTGAGGATGTATGCATTTCCATACATGGATTATATTATAAAAAAATGAATTATAGTTGTTGGATTTATTCCATTTGTGTAAGGGAACATCCTATTAGAGATAACTCATTTGTTATTTGCATGTTATTGTGGTGGAATATTTAGCCATCATGCACCATAGGAACCTAAAGTAAATATAATGATAAAATGATAAAATTTTATTATTTATTATATTACTATCATGTCTCGTTAATACATATTTATGTTGATCAATTTTTACTATTCCTTGGTTGAAAATGTCTATCTGTGGAGAAAATATATATGTATATATGTATATGAGCATGGTAAGTATGTACTTACATATATTCCCCATATACTTGTGATGATTAGGTATTATTTCATTGAATGAATATAAATATAGTAATGAGATATGTATATAGTTCACAATATAATAAAGTTTATTGTTATTACAATAAACTATTAGTAATGGTAGCTCTAAGCTAGTATGCTCTAGTTAGTGGTTCATTATTCACCTTGGTTAAGAATAAGAATGGATTATAAAGAGGCCTTATTATACTATGTTTCAATTATGAAATCTAGTTAATCTTAGTGAAATATTAACCTTGTGTATATTGGTTGTGATAAGACTAGATGGTACCTAGTATGATTTGGATGCTTACATTTAGAATAGGAGTGTTGGAAGTTCTAACCCTGTTATCTAGTTATGTAGTTTAAACCTTGTGTGTAACCATAAGTGATTCAAGATTAAGTGTGTAGATAGGGTATTTAAAGATTGAAATTTTTTTCCCCTCTTCATTGTGAAGAATTAATGTACCTTCCTACATGTTTTTGAGTATTTTCATTGATGTGAAAGATGATTAAGGACAAGTAGTAATATGTGATGTGACAAGGTACATGAAATAGTGTTGTCGTGAGAGAAAAAGAAAGATAGAATTTGAAAGCAACTAATGTATTATGTATATATGTAAGGTACATGTCATTGATGTTAAATTTAATAAGAATCCTAGTCCTAAAATGAAGAGGCATTTTCATTGAAAATGAATGAACATAGGCATTTGAAGGTTGTATGGCACTATTTGGGGATGTAATTATGGTATATATGCATTCATGAGAGTTTTAGAGTGATATTATAGGGTTATAGCCTTCAGTATAAGTATATACCTAGATCACTCTTAGACCCTACCTAGCCTAATGAGGTATGAATATAAAATTTCAAGGCAATTATGCACATGTGATAATGGACAAAGGCGAGATGTTTTTTTAGGCATTATCATGAAGTTTGAGGTCAAGATTTGAAATGAGAGTGCATGAATCAATTTTTTAGGCCTTCTTGAGATAAAATAATGAGGTATCAAACTCAATAATTAGTTTTAGACATTAATTGGCACATGTAACCTTTTCATGGGAGTTTGAGCTATTATGGCAGTGCTTTATGAACAATCATTAACACCAAAACCTATGTTAAACCTCCCTAAAACCCTAATAAGGACTTGATATGAAATATTTTGTTTAAAATATCTCAATATGGATTCAAATGACTATATAAACTATTGTATCATGTATCCAACTCTTCCAGGTACCTCCATGTGGTGGTGGTTATTAAGATGAGAGAGAAAATGCATAGATATAGGCTTATTTATCAAGAAGTTACTATAACTCTCAAAATTTAAATAGGTCAAAATAATAAAATAAATGGTAGAAGAATATAGAGACTCATTTTACATGTCCATGATGATTTATGGATAGTTTATATCCTTCAAGTGTTCTAATATGGTCATCCAAGTAAGCTAATTTAGACATATCTAATGGTGTGAATAGTATAAAACCCATGTAGAGATGAAGAGATAGATTTGAAGGTTTGTAAATGATATATCAATGAAAAAAGTGAATTAAGAATTTATTTGTGACTATTAATTCATGTTAATTATTTTTATAAGTTTTTGAGGTCAATGTATATGATAAAAATTGCTCACAAAATGGCCTATCTGGTTTAGATAGGACTATGAGATATAAGGTCAAAAAAATGGTCTACAAGACTAATATTTACCATATAAACATATGAATTTTATATATAATGATGTTATGGAGATATAATAAGACAATTTTATACATTATGAATCATGACATGTGTCTACATGGGTGTTGGAGGTCTAATTCATCATGACTAGTTTTTAAGGATAATTGGCAGTTTAGAGTAAGCAAGTTGCAGAGATGTTATTTTGAATGTATCTCCTAAGTGAAGGTATTAAAAGAATTTGGTGATGACCCTAAGTTAATGTAAAATATTTATAAATGTTTCATTTTTCATATTTTAGTATCTTAAGGGTGTTTTAAGGTTCATTATTACAAGACAGACTTTTGAGGTACGTTGGCCTAATATGGCAATTTATCCTAAAGGAGATTTCATGGTATGAAAGAAAGATATAGGTATAATAAATTGTGGAGGAGGTTATTATAGGTCATTGGATAAGTGATTTAATGGTTTTTTATTGTTTGAGATAGCCATTTAGGCCCAACAATATCAAATTTTGGCATTAAGAGGATAGACCTAATGTAATTAGGTCCTCATGTGACCTAAAGGAGTAGTAAGGCCTAATTGTGTTGTGAAAGAAAAAAATGGGTTCAAATTATGATTAAATAATGTTTATGGGATGTATTAAGACCTATTATTTGATTTATATAATATTTTAAAGGTGTTTTTTAGACCAAGTGGTGTGTCACCTTAAGACTAGTATATATACATGGTAGTTTAGGCCTAATTTGATAGATGAAAAATGTTGAATAAAATATTGTATTGTTGAGTAGAATAAGGTCTTGAAATAAGGAAATAATATAAGATTATATGCATGGTGATAAAAATTCATGAGTTATCTAATTTGGTTTTGAGTCACTTATGGATTTGGTGCTTCCTTACAAGTAAGTACTTGCTAAAGCCTAGTCAAGTGGGTGCTAGAATTTATTGGGGTTGGTGCTCCAAGTTGAGTTGGTGCTCAATAAAATTTAGTCTTTTATTATATATTACTATATTCCATATATAGATATCATATTGGGTTTTCTACTCATATATGTGTCATCTTGTTTGAATGGTTCTTTATGCTTTACTAGATCACTATGTTGGTTTCATAGTTCATTAATGATTGAGTATAATTGAAAGAAACTTTTTTAAACACTGATTCAACCACCCTCTTATTGGTTATACTTCCAACACATGTAATAGTAGTAAGTTATATAGTTTTATCTTTAGATTATTGTTTGTTTTATGATGATGGTTCACTTCAGTGTTCATTTTAGCATGGAATAGTGGTGCTGAATGCAAGTTTAGTTTTTCAAATACATATTTGATTACTCTTGTTTGGACATGTTAATTGAGATTGAACTATGGTCTATCCTTATGAAACAATTATGATAGTGCAACTACTAATATATTTTCATTAGTGATATTACATGGGAATCATCAAAACATTATTAATTTACTTTAGAACAAGAGGACCAGGATGGAACATAGTATTTTCTAGATAAACATGTGATTTAAGTGCAACAATAGAGAGTGACACATTATTTTATGAGAGACTTGTATGTTAACTAATTCATAAACTTTGAGACTTGAATTTTCATTTAATTTTTCTTTCAAAACTTTAAATATTTATAATATATTTTAATTAAACTTTAAGTAAATGGATTTACACTTGATTGTAATTAAACTTAATTTTTGTTTATTTTGATGACTTGACAGATGTGACTTAGACTTGATTGTTTATGGGTGCCAACTTATTTTAAATTTGATTTATGATTTATTGATTAATTTTCTAGTTTGATTGACTTATTAACTCTTAAATTGATTATTTTGACATTTGATTATTTAAAATTATTATGGTATTTAATTTTTGATGAATGTTGGTTCATGTGTTTTCTATATATATGTTGTATTATGTGTAGTGTGAATTATTTGGGGGAGAAGAATTAGCTTTGAGAATATATTAGATCAAGATGGGAACCTATTTGGAGTAGGTTCATGAAACTATCCTTATTAAACACCAGATGTGGTGTTGATCATTATATATATTTGTATATATTATGTCCATTTATTTGAGAGGTCCAAGGAGGAAATAAGGCGGTTTTGGTAGGTTTAAGTAGTTGAGAGATCCAAGTATTTTTAGGAGGTCTAAGGAGGCTTGATGAGATGTGGTTGATGATGCAATTGATGGGAACTATTATTCCTTGCACATTGGAGTGTTATTGATATTATTCCATCATTATATTCTTTATTATATGACTTGGTAGTCATTTTTATTATTACTTATTGCATAATAGATACGAATTATCTTATGATAGATCAGTGATATATTCTTGTTAGTGATCCTTGTAGTTCATAATTTTAGTTGGTAGTGAATATGATATATGGAAAGCCTTCAAAATTATGATATTTTGTTTAGTAGGGATAACATGCCAGTATGTTTTTGTTAATAGTTAGCTTGGCATTGCATAGTTAAGTGGTATTATAATAAAGTACATTGGTTTCATGTATTGCACTATCCTTTTTATTCCTATTCTACCATGGAAATACACATGGGATTATTGGGAGTAGGAACTTATATTCTAGCATATCAAAGTATTGATAGAAATATTTTAGTGTTATCACAGTTGTGACCATTTGGAAAATAATTATTTGAGTTTTGTAATATCATGAGGATTCACATTGTTAAATATTATTACTATTTGAGAAAGTGGTGGATTCTACTACATGATCTTATTTTGGAAGCATCAAGGACAATGCCTTTTTCAAGGGGGGTTGAATGTAATACCCCTCTCAAGTTCATCAATGTTTTTTCAAGGACACATCATCATGTGGATGACCAGTGTGGCAAGTGTGTCATTGTTCTTGGCATGAGATCAAGATGTATTATGGGTAACAGTCAGTATTGATTCAATTATCTCATTGTGGTGACTTGGAATCAAATTAATTTCATCTCATGTAGAACCACATTTGTTTGAGTTCATTTGATTCTTACAACATTTTGTATTATCATGTATTATGTCACTTGTACTTTATAAGGGATCCCATGCTGATGTTTTAATTTTGACAATTTAATCTTGTTAGGATTGGATTTGCATTTATTCTAACAAGTTTCTTGAACCCATCATGTGGCCATTTTATGTTAATTTATTCTTGAATAATTAATTTGTATCTTATAGGTGTTTTAGCAAAAATATATGGTTTTTAAAATGTGAATAATAACATTGTTAGATTTATGACCAAGTCTAGACTTTATCTCATTATGGTCATTAATAACATTTTATATTAATACATAATCATTAAAATAGTATTTTTTATAAATACGTAGGTTTAAATAAATAATTGGTTGAAAACATATTAATGTATGTATTTATATATTAATAAAAGTTAAAATAAATTTTTTAGTTTCATAATAAACTTAATAAAGTTAGTTATCTGATCCTTCTATGTAATAATTAATTTAATCAAGTAAAAAATAAAAAATAAATTATGACAACCCATTTAATGATGATGATGATGATGATAACTGAAAGGGGAGTGAAACCCTAACCCTAAAAAAATATAATAAAATAATATATCTCTTCTATTTAAAATTCAACCAAAAGGGAGAGGAGTCATTTAGAAGTTTGGCCAAAGGAAACACTAAATGAAGGAAGAAAAAATATGGAAGAGTAAGAAGGAGAGTTTGGGATAGGGATGAATGTTCAACATTTGAAAAAATGGAGATCTTATAACAAGAAAGAGATTTTATTCTCTAAATCCCTGTTATTATTTCTAAATAAATAAACAAATAGAAATAATAAATATGTTTTGGAATGTTTTATTTTTTAAAAAAAAGAACACACACACACACACACACACACACACACACACACACACACACACAAACTCCAGTGCTCATTATGTCTCCCAAATATTTTGATTTACTCTATTTTTCAACCAAATGATTATAAAGAGATTTCTTATATTTTATGAAAAAATAAAATTATATGTATATATGTATGTTTATAAATATATACATTCAAATTAAGGTTCTTGTTTGTGATCTTTTATATAAAAAAATAAAGAAAGGAAAAAATGAAAATATAATAATATATATAAGAATATATGAATAGACCTATTTTAATTCACTTTTATATAAATGGAAATAAATAAAAGAAAAGAAAAATATCTTATACTTTTTGTTTTTTTATTATGTAGATTTGGGGGGAGTGGGAGATGAGAGGGGGGAGGGAAAGGTGGCTATGTCAACCCACCACACCCATCCCTATTTGGAAGTTAGGCCAATGGCCATGGGTGCCGACCAAACCCTCCTGTAGAGCTTCAAACTATAAAATGTAAATATATAATTTTTTTAATAAAATGTTACCAAAAAAGAAAAGAAAAGTTAAGTATATTAAAACAAAAACATAAGTAAAATATATTAAAACAAAAACATGGTACAATTTGATGTTATTCATAAATGATAATAAATAATAAATAGATAATGTATTATATACTAAATATTGTTTTGTTGTATGTATGTATATGTATATATATATATATATATATATATATATATATATATATATATATATATATATATATATATATATATATATATATATAAGTAAATGAAATAATATTTAATTTTGGGTGAGTATATATTCAATAGTGAATTGTTATATAAGTTTTTGCCTTAGGGTTAATGTTGATTTTGTCTCTTTAACATTGTCATAATTTAGATTTTAAAGTATTTTTAAACATCTAAATAAAATAGTAAAAAATTTCAAGGTGGAGTGGAGATATATATGAAGAAGCATGTGTATATATAATGGTGATTTTTTTAATAATTTTGATAAGAGGTTATATTATGGGATTGAAACACCTATTCATACTATTAAAGACTATGAAATTACTTCATCCTTTATTCCTATTGGGAATGAATTTAACACATGAGGAATTTAGAATTTTTACTCTGATTTCTAAGTATATAAGCACATAAAGTTCAGTAATAATACCTTAGTTTGAAGTTTTAAAAGTTTCATTCACTTGAGGGAATATTGGTAATGATGTTAAAACTAGGTTTCACCCTAATTAATAGATAGATGATTTTATACTACAATTTACAATCCAAGTAGTATTGAAAATGGAAATTGAATAGATAAACATAGTATTATACATATTGACATCATACCTAATGGGAGATCAAGAAAAAACTAGTTATACAATGTATAGGATTGTCATCTTTGTTCACTTTAACCTGATGGGATTGTGTAGCATTAAAAATTGGTAATTTATTATCATTGTTTTAATAATAATTTCACTTATTAGATGTTTGGTGTAGATTTTAGGTGCTAGTAACTTATGTGTCATGTTGATGTTATCATAATATTTATTTATTTATTGTCGATAGATTATAGAATTGTCATATGTAGGTTGTTATTAGTTGTTCAATTGTAATATTTAAAATTATTTATTAATTTGTAAAATTGAAGTATTTAGGGGGTAGAAATATCTTTCTCATCATAAGTTGGTCACTTTAATTTTGACTATTTTCATAGTGTAGGTTGGTAAGATTCTAGAGGTAGATATAGTATAGCAAAATAATATTCCTATGTTAGTTCAATAACATCTTATTTATGTTTATTTTAAGTTTGAGTTTGATTAGATGGTGTCTATCCATTTGTTATCGAATGGGTCAATTGTAAAGTTTTGTTCTTAGAGATGGTCATTAACTTGGTGTGTCTTACCTGTAAAATAAATCCATGTAGGAGTTTACGTGCTTCATAGTTATAATGGTTGTCATAGTATTTAATGATATTAATGTATAATAATATTCTTTAATCTTAATTTTTAATAATTTTTATATAACATTTAATACAGTTATGTTAAATGTAAGCTAAAACTTGACTAATATAATTACTTCTAGTAGTGATTTGAAATTATTTTATCTTTGAGTTGACAACTATGTTGAGGAGGAAAATTTAATATCAGTTAAGTGAAAGAAGCAGTCATTCTGATAAAAATCTATTATGATTTCTAATATTCCTAATTTGATGATAGTGTTAGTGATAAGAACACATTAAATTAATATTAAAATAACATTAATAATATTGTATGGAAATAAAATATTGTTTATTTCAGACTTGAAATATAATGGGTTAAACTTACCTCAACATTTTGAAATTATTGAATAATCCTAATATGAAGTATTAATCATGTATATAGGATTAGGTCAAGCACTTAAAATTTAAATTAATGAGTAAGACAAACATATTCTAACCTAGATTTTCACTAATTATCTTGATGTAAAATTAATGAGTCACATAACTTAATCATTATAGGAACCCCTTTTTAGATAGGTTGACCATGGTGAGTCTTGAGGAATCCCTTGAAATCTTGTTAAAAGAGTGAAGTCAAATTAAGATTTAGTTTCCTATCTTTAAATCATGATTAGATACATCATCCTATGGTATTGTTTATCAATGGATGGATGATTACAAACACTCTTATAAGATTTAGTAAAAGTTTACACTAGCAATTTCTAGTTTAGAAAATCAACGAATTCAACTAGGAAATATGATTCAATTAATAACTTAAGTCATTTATAAAATAAAAAATTGTAAGCTCTAGAAGTATCATTTATTAATCAGGATATATAACCTTAAATTCTATACCCCATTCCTATAATATTTTGTGGATCCCATTCAAGGGACATTGGGAAAGCTTTCTAGACTTGTTTCCCTTTTTTCAGCCTATAAAGTCAATTTCAAATTGTGTTGCCAAAAATAGTTAGAAGGGTCTTGAAGATAAAAAAGGGTTTGTTAGAGATTTTATTTACCTTTAAATTTACATAAGAACATTTATTTTTTAAATTTTATGTCCATTTTCTAGTTTTAAAGACTACTTTCCAAATCAAATTTATTCAAAAATTCTTTTTTTCTTATTTTTAGTCTACGAGGTCACTCCAAAAAGGGTGTCACATTAATCACCTAGTTAATATTTCTTAAATATAAATTTTTTAACCTATTACATTGAGTTTAATATTTATATTTAACCTTATTTATTTAATTTTCAATTTAATTTTGTATTTTTGGTGAGTCCTTGTAACCTATTCATTAGTAGTTTCCTAGGTGAATCAAATTTTTATTGATAGTTCCAATTTTGTTTAGACTTTTCATTTCATGTTATTATAACGTTAGGTCTATTTTAGACTCATATGATTTATCCTTAGCTTCAATTATTTATTTTTAACATCAGTTTAATTTTTATTGCTTTTAGTATATTTTATACAAAGTTATTTTGTGAGCCCATGGTGCATTTGTGCTTTCATGAGTTTTAGCATTACAATCTTCACTTAATCAACCCTTCACTATTTATGACATCGTGATATCATTATGTGTTGAATTTTTTCATGACTTTTTTTCCTCTTGTATAAAATTACACTTTTTAAATCTAAACATTCCAACACAGTGACCTATCCTAGAAACTTTTACCATTCACCTTGTTGTTTTAACTATCTAAATAGACAAAACTATATTTTTTCATCAAAGATAGTATCAACCACTAATAATAAATATTGAATATATATATTTTCAAGAGATAGTAAGTTATATTGATAATAGTTTTACGCAACTAAATAAATATGCAAGAAAATAGATCCTTGATTAAAAAAGATTCATATTACACTCAGTTCTAGTAAACACGACAATACATTTTCATGAAAAATTAATTATTTATGTGGTACATTTCTCATATATTCATGTTACATATCTCTAAAATTGTATGTTTGATGATGAAAGGGTTTAAAATCATTCCTTTAGATATATATGCTATCTCGCACATGGTTTTAAGTTACATCCACATATACAGTGGGGCATCTTGCTCATATATGGCCATGCCATATTGTGTGCTTAATTTACATTAAAACATATTTTATATTATGTAAATACATTAAATTTATTATATTTTCAAATACATGGTTTCATTTACTACTCTCTATTTATATTATTTAAAAAAAATTGTATAAACAATTTAAAATTTTTCAAGAAATGCAAAAAAAATTCAAGATATTCGTTAAAATCCAAAATCAAGACCTAGGAACTATTAGACATCTATTTTACATCATTTGAATATTTTATTTTTATCATTATTAATGTATAAAATACTCTCTTTCTATCACACGCATTTTATTAGTACTTTTGAGTGTTATGTAAAACATTCAATTTCACATGGACAAATATGTTGAACTTATTTGTACCTAGTGGCCATGTTAAACTAAGGGAATATTATCCATATGTTACAATATTTATAGGTGTTACCATTATATAAATCATATATTGTTGAGATATATGATTTTTTAAAATTATATTTCTAAAATTTATATCTTATATTTTGTACATCGATATGTTATTTTCTAGGATATGATCACATTCTATATTTCTAATTATATGTTCAGTTCATGATATTATTTGTATATACTAACATAAATTATTGTTCATCTATTTTGTATGGACATTGGCCCTTGTGTTAAAAAATTTATTTCAATTTTTAATGATATATTTTATTATTATTTGTTACATTTTAGTATATTAATTATTTGTAGCTCTTATCCCTATGTTTTGTATGACATTTGAACATATCCTTTGCTTGTGGCCCTTGGCCCTATGTTTTGTGTGACATTATAACATTTACTTTATTTTTTAAAATATTTACGTATTTTTCATGTGACCCTTGGCCCTTTTTGTGAAATAGTTACTTATATGATATTAGAACATGTCCCTTGTATTTGGCCCTTGGCCTTATTGTAATACATTATGCTTTTTGTGTTTGTGTTATTTTTGAGATTATTAAGTTTGATGAATTACATGATCCATGTCATCTAATTTATATTACATATTAATATCAAGTTATAACTACTACTATGATATTCATAGATAAATTTATCTAGATTTTACTCTTTAGGCCTTCCCTCATATGTTACATACATGATTTGAATGATACATATCTTACTATTATGACATACATATTTAAATATGCTATGATATTCAATGATTAAATATTTATATTCATGATATAATTAAATTTTATTTTGAGATGAGTGACTTTAAAGACACATACCTCACCTCAATTGTGATACATTTTAGTGGGATTTTCATGCATGAAATAAGCCTTTCAGAGTAAAAATTAGTTTTGGTACAAAATACAGTTTCAAATAATGTAATAAGGTTCAAAAATTCAATAATTGGTATATTTTATTGGGAATATACTATGTAGATATACTCACATTATAATAATAGAGTATATATTCATATATTTTAGGTGAATGATATAGATTATTGCATAAGTTTAGAAAATAATTTACAAATTTCCATTTTCATACAATTATAGGTTTTACATTCATCACAAGGGGGCATGATGAAAATTCATGCCATAATTTCATAATAATTTCTACCCACGTTCATGGTAGGGTCATGTTTGTCATCCATTCTCTTTTAACCATGCATACAAGAACTAAGGAACAAAGTGAAAATTGAATTTATAAGTCATCTATACTAGTTGATTCAGTTAAAGTTCATAGACTGTAACTTTTAGATTCAATGCCCTCCAAAATTATACCATAAAAATCTATTGAGTACTCCAACATGTTTACATATTGGGTTTTAAAATAACAAAAACAAAAATTGAGGTTTATGCATCCCTCAATGGGTTCTATTTTTTATTTATCTTCGATTCAAATTGGGGATTAATCACCCTTAATGGGAAGTACTTATTTCAATAAAGGAACAAATATATCCAATCACTTAATGGGAAGCACTAAGTTACCAACTATTTAAGGAATAATCATATTCAATAAAAGTTACAAATGTAACATTGGTTTCACACATACATGTGTATTCCTCATGTGTTTCTATTTTCATGTTTTTCAATTTTTAAATGAATAGAATGACTACTTCATGATTTATTACAAGGTTTTATAAGTTAAAGTGCCTTAAAAAAATGAATTAACTAGTTAAATGGAAAGTGTTTTTTCAAGGATATGTTTCCTTTTATTCTAATAATTTCATTTCTATAATAAAGGGTGGAGAATGTATTCACTCAAATTTGGTCATGAAATCTTAATAGTGTCAGTTTTGTCCCACTTTAACTTTAGTCAAATTGAGTACTTAATATGGACCTATTTTTACACCTCACTCTATCCAAAGTACCTATATGGAAATATCAATTTATATATTTCTATATTATTCCTATATAGATGTTCTTAGTTTTTAAAACACTCTCTAAAAATCTATATGGACATCTCAAATACTTAATTTCAAATGTTACCTTTATGGAAAAAATTAACTAGTGTGGCACCTTAATAATGGCTAGTTTTAATATTTACTCCCTATCTTATAGATTGTTCCATATTTTTAAGATAGGTAGCATGAGATTTTAAAAAATTTGTTTTTTATAAAGGCATGTCTAATCACCTATATATCACTTGTAAATTTAAATATTGAGGCATACTTGTACTAATTAACACTAAGCAAACTCTTCCTTGTTCTTCCAAAATATGATTATATTCAATTTAAGAAAATTTTATCCAAGTAAAAAGCTTATTTTATCTTAGTAAAAGACAATAATTATCAAGTATGAAAGACATATCTATATTCATACATGTATAAAAATGATCACAATCACAAAATCACTATAAGTGAGATAATGGAATGGGCTTGATTTCCTTATTTAGATTATTAGATAAATAGGCATTGATACATCATCATGGTGGTGATTGGCATCATATTAGTGAATTAAATACACCATTTATATTTGTATGTTTGTAGATATTAAAATACCTACTATGGTTTCAACTTTGAATTATTCATTTATAGGTTGGTCATGTGCATCTTAAGGCCAAATTTATACACACAAGTGTGTTTCAAATAAATACAAGTGATGGTGCCCTAATTTTATGTAGAGGATAATATTGACCCATATATAATTATATTTTTAATTTATATTTTCCCCTTATGGTAAGTTTTACCCTTGAGTAGTCACATTAAGAATTTATGTTACATGCACGTAATTTAGTCTGATATGATCTTTCAACCATGTCTTAGTCATACACAATTAACTGAAAAGAATAAAAAAAGTATTTTTTTCTTAGTTTATTTCATTTTTTTGTGCTTAGTCCATTTTGGTACTTAACTTTTATTATTATAGTTGCAAGTAAATTTACAACATTTTATACCCCTAAATTCATTTAATCTTAATTAGAGTTGATCACCAAGTTAATTCTAAATTATGATAAAATAAACCCATAATGGCAGTGCCCAAATTGCATGATTTAATTCTAAATTAGATCTAGTTTAACCCAGTTCCTTATACAAATCTTACACTAATTTCCTTTTATCACACTTTTATTATGTTTCAGCCAACCTTATTTTCTTTTTCATTCTTTGGTATGTTTTTTCTTCCTCCTCTTTTGGGATGATTCCTTCTATCAATTCCTATGTTGAGACCTCATTAAAGGTTCGTATGTATTCTCTAATAACATTACCACCATACTTATTTATATTACATATTAATTGCATGCTTACAATTAGTTCATATACTCTATTGAGCTAACATTTATTCCAAGTTCTACTTTGACTCTCTTATATTTTAATTTAGCATTAATAGTTTTATACACCTCTAGGTGTCTTTCACATTAATCTTTAGTACCTATACTTGGTCCTTAAGTATTTTATAATTATTACATAGCTTGGTTTGTGATTTTCTTATGACACCCAGGGAATACAACCATACCTTCCTCACAAATGCCCATTATTTTTACAATCAAACATTATTTTATTTGTGATTATTTGATCTTTTTATCACCATGTGCAACTTTTTGGTATAATTTTATAATTTTTATGATTCGTATCTTTATATATCTTATGCCTTTTGGATTTTAATTTTTTTAGTTGTATGATAATGCTTTGTGATTAAATATGTATTCGTCATAATTTCCTATCATTTTTTACATAGATTATTTTTTTTCCCAACCTTCATTAGGTTTATTATTTGACACAAGGCAATGGTTGAGAGTAGTTTTTTCATTGACTTAGAATTAATCATATTATCTTGTGTTAAAACTATAGTAGTCTATATTAATTTCCTCATCCACATTGTACCTCCTATTATGATGATGAATCATATATACATGTCATTATCCATCTTCCTTTACACATTTTTTATGATTGGGTCTAAATCAAATTGTTCTATGATCATTTTCATCATTCACTATTTTCAAAATTTCATTTTTTTATCTAAACATGGTCAGTTTCAAAATCACACTCTTTTCTAAGGTGCAAGTCTAGGAATATTTATAGATCATTTTCTTTATATTTTCATCTATAGAATTTTAAATTTAATATCTCTTATGATATTCATCATAAAATCACCCATATTTGGTACTTAAAAATTCATATGGAGGATAAAAATATAAAATTCCAAAAGATTTAAAATCCAAATCTTAAGAAATGATATTAATAAAAGTTAAATGATATCTTGAAAGTTAGATCAAACTAAAATACATGATATTTTTCACATCTCCTATTATTTCAAATATAAAATTCTATAGCTAGCCTCATGATAGAGTCGAGGTTCATTTGGGTGATGTAATCCAATAGATTGGGTAAGAGATATACTTTCATCATTTTATATCTTTTTAAATTCTACCACCACCTAATTTCTCAAACAAATACCCAATTTCATAGTATATTGATGAATCTATAAGGGGTATTGAGGAGTAGGGATAACATTTTGGGAAGGTAGGATCCTTTTAAGTACTATCCATGTTACCTTTTATCGGATGACTTATATACTTCACTATTTAGATTAATGTTATATTTGATAGGTATTGTTCTCTAAAGCCATTCATGTTATAAATTATTAGTATTTCCAACTCAAATTGAGTTTATTATTTCTATAAAATATCATTTTTATGATTTGGTGACATTATTTTTTCCATCCTTCCATATTTCCCCCTTGATAAATAGGTTTGTTCTTAAATATTTCCCATTTTTGAGCAAAAAATTCTAATCAAGTCTATTGTGCATAGGTACATTATCCCATCCATTATTTCCAACATTTAATTAATTAAATATTACATCTTCATATCATTCAATTATCCTTGTGGTCTCACTCAAGCCATAGACAGTGGGGACCATAGTAAGTCGAAGGTAGTTGTATGCAATAGAGTGGAATCATGTTCTCACATTATTTGACTCATAAATTTTTATGTATACATTGTACTTGACCCTTTATCTTGAACCAAGGACATAAACCATCTCATATGTGTGTAGTTAATAAAAAATCCATTGATTTTAATAGAAATATATTCTTTATCATGAATAAAATAGTCCAAAGTAAGACATCAATGTCATTCATTTAGAGGCATAAGCAACCATCATAGAGTTAGTAATGGATATTTATTGATTAACATCTCAATATTATATAATTTTTTGTATGTTATTCAAGGAACTCATAATGTTTACATTGCTACAACTATCACTACTAGTTCTATATCTATTATAAGTTATTGCTAAATTTCATAATATTTATAGATATAATTTGGTAGTGTTTATGTGACTATTTGTAGATCTCAATTACATTATCATTTCATTGTTACCAAGATGACCCTTTCCTATTATAAAGGTCTAAATTTTATAGGCTTATAATATCCATTCTTACCACCTAATAGTTTTTATGCCATTTTATCTACCTATCATTTGATGTGTTGGACTACTCAAGGTTATCTACTCTTGTCACCTCTCAATATATTGATCAAGATCAACATTTAGTCTTAACCCACACCTTTTATCCTTGTGATATATATTGATGTTCCTATATTTATGTGGTCACATGTATTGATCCTTTTTTTTTGTCCTTTAGAACACATGGACACCATTTTTACTAGTTTTAACCTGTCCTCCTAGAAATCCATGATGAGCACATGCATAAGTTATGTGTTTGGATTTTGTGTCTCTTTTTGATTATTAGTTCTTAGTAGATCTTATCATGCTACATTATTACACATTTTAGTCTTTTTTTGGACTTAGATAATTTATAGGGTTAAAATCACCCCAAATTAAACCAATTATCTATCCCTAGAAAACCAATCCATATCATGATTATTTTCCTCATTCAATCTAGTTATTTTTGAAGTTTCACCATAATAAAATAATTAATATAGATTTGTAATTTATATCAAGCCATTATGTTTTTCACCTCATTTCAAGACAATACTCTTGTTTAGGTAGTAATTAAACTTTCAAGCTCTTTTTCTAGTTTTCCCTAGGAATGGTTGGCTTTATTTCTAATATTTATGAGAATAAACACTTCACACTTTACATGGTACACATCATCTCAAGTGACTTCTATATGTGATGGATTTATATACATGTTTCCCTCTTTTCATTCTTGTTGGGTCTCTTTTCCTCCAATATGACTAAATATTATTTATTTTAGGGTACATGCCTACCTCCCATAGTTTATAATATCTCAATTTCATTCCACAACATCTCATCATATGCCTCATATGCACTCTTTATTGTCACCCTTATACCTCCTCCACTCTTCTCCTCTTCATATAAAAGATATTGTAAGAGCCTTTGTAGACTATAATCATATTTATGCCTCTTATAATTGGGTTATTTTGTGTTAGGTGTGTGGATTTAACCAAGGTGTTTTTTACTAGTAACATAATGCCTTACTAGAATTTATTCCTAGATTTCCCTAAAAAGTGAGTGAAACCTCCTATATGGTATTGACCATCTAGATAGTGATGGCTACTTGGAACACTTGGAATGTCCCCTTCCTTATATAATTCCATTTATGTTGATATATATATATATATATATATATATATATATATATATATATATAAACAATACTAAAGGTATTAGTTCAGATTTCATCTACCTCCTCTCTTTACTCACCATCTAGTTTTATATTTGAAGTCTGATAATCCTCTACTTGAAAAAATATACCATGAGTTATCTTCCTTTGTGGTGCTACCAATTTTATTAGATGAAGGAATATAAGAACTATATTTAATATAATTCATCCTCTTATTTGGATGTTATACATGTATGGCTCTTTCCTGAGATGATTGCATCTTCTCCTAAACTTCCCACCCTCTACCCATGTGTTCTTTATAGACAAAACATAATCCTTCTTGAGTCATATATTGCATTATATTTCACCTCATTTTGTGATCATCTTAATATGTCACCAAATACTTGAAATCCCTTATTTTTCCTTTGACCTCCCAAGAGGGGGAGCCAAAAAATCATAGCCTTCTTGATTCAACATACTAAAAAAAATGTGGGTCTTTTAAGTTATTATCCTTTCATTTGTCTAAGAGTATTTTCTTACATTTATTCACATATTTGTGCCTTATTTCAAAAATATTCAAATCTTAGTCCTTAGGCCTTAGTTCTCTCCCACTAAGCCTCTCAACTCATTCCTTTAATGGATGCTTCCTAGTCTTTTCAACTACAAATTTAGCAATAACACCTTCTCTCAACCTCAACCTCCTATAACATTTGAAACCTTTTCCATGGGATAAAGATCCATATTTATTAATATAAAGGTGGGTCACTAGATGATCCAATCTAATGGTAGACAATTTCCATTTTGTTTAGTTTTTTGACTATCTCAACCACCTACACTAAGGTAATCGAGTCATACCTTGGGCCTTTAAATTATGATAGGTGCTTCTATCCTTTATAATCATATCCTTTCAAAGTTTGAGTAATTACTTAACTTACTAAATTATAACAATAATTAATTAGTATCATCCTTTTAGATATATCATCCTCTCTTATCCTTTAGTCATATCTCTACCAAGTAGAATTTTATCCACATAACCAACTAACATAATATTGTAGTTTGTGCTTTCACTATAATCATATCATATCATGTCATATTTTTTTCTTGTTCTACATGCTAACTCTTTCTACATGTGATTTCATCTCTTAGTGTTTCCTTTACGTGTTTTCCTCCTTATATGCACACATTTTCCTTAAATTTATAATACACACCAATTCTCTTGTGATCTTACATAATACCTATGCATGTCATGGTTTATTTATTCTATAAACCACAACTCCATACTAAATTATGTCTATTCTTCTAGTGTAGTGAAATTTAATCTTTGGGTTTTCACATTTGTGGCTAAAAAAATGTTATTACTTTTGGGTGGCTCAAAGAATATTTCAAATAATTAAAAGTGAAATAATCCTCAACAAAATCTTAAACATCTAGCATAAGGACTCCATGATAAATCCCTCTATCAATTAACCCAATTTAATTCTAATAGGTGTATGTGTATTATTATAGTATGGAATTAATGAACATGCTTAGGGAATAATATACTATATTCTACTCAAATTAAAAGTGTAAAAAATAAATGGCTTAAAAAAACTTATTAAAAATTGGCACAATCATCTTATTAAATATTTGGCCTAAGCCAATAACCCTTAAAATTCCCTCAAGTCATTTCACCACTCATGGTACATGATCCATATCTTGATAATCCTTTGTTATAACTATTCCTCTTGATCATGTGGCATATATTATCTTGATCTTTGGATTATAAAGGATGTCTCACCTTGTTTATTTGGGGAACCTTATTTCCTTCAGAGGTAGTAGGTGCACATAACAACCTTGTTTAAAACTAATGTTTTTCCCAACTTCATGTACTTAAAAGTGATTCATCTAGGGTACACAAATCATATAAATGGTAAAAATAAATCCCAAAGTATTTGTATCAATGTAATACATGAACTAAAAATTATTTCTTTATGGGAAGGCCTGACTCAAGTACATGGGTTGATATATGCATTTTTGGTGCATGGTTTAGACCGTATCATGCCAGATATTCATCCTTCCCTTCTACAATAATGGTTTTTATCAATGTATGTAACCTTGTGCTCATGTTCAAATGAAAGTTTTAGTGTATCTCCTTACACCTTATCCCGATGAACCCATATGTATCATGAACTCATAAATCATTAGTGATATTATGGCATTAGAATAAGACTTTACATCATCCCAAATTAGGTAATTTTATTGAATTTGTCACAAACTTGCCCTCTTTAATGTGGTGATGTTGAATTTTTTTTTGAACATGTCTATGGGCCCTAGGAATTGAATGACACACCATAGTTTTTTTATTTGTATCACCATTTGTTTACTTTCATTATTTAACCTTATGGATCATTACCTAAAGCTCTTGTCCATATTATTAACATAACACCATAACCTTCCTACTAATTCAAGGTAATTTTTAACCTCAAAAATATTTATCACCTTAATTTTTACATAAAATTGACATCCATGATTTCTATATTATCACCATGTAGAGCCCTTATGGGTTACAATTTGGTATTGTTTTCCATGAACATAATTTGAGGTGAATTTTTCATCATTGGGATTCCTAATTTCTACCTTACATTTCCTATGATGAAATTAACCTCAATTCATGTGCATATCAAATTTTTTTAGATCAACTAGCCATTGAACTTATCATCATAAAAATATTCCAAACCATATCTTATGTTCTATATGATCCCTATATCATGCCCTCATATTAGGTCTAGTATCAAGACATCAACTAACTTCTTATCATCATAATTGACCAAGATGTTTTTCAATATGAAAATAATACAACTATGTTTTATAATAATTATTAGGTTAGAAATATTTCCAAAATTCACTTCATTTTCCTAGATTTTCTCTTTGAGATATCTCCTTTAGCTCCCAAGTGAGTTAGATCTCTCTATATAGGTTATAAATTACATTGATAACCATTCTAAGCACTTTTGTCTATTTTGGTCCACCCAATAATGGTGTAATGATATGATTTGGTCATTATAATCTAAATTTTCACCCTTCAATCTCACATATTAGTTTGGCCACTTATATGAGAGCCATTGTTAGCTATAGAGGCATGCCATTACTTGTTAGTGCCTAAAAACTATCTATAACATTATTATTATACTATGTCTTTGATTTTTTCATACACCATATCATACCATGAAAATTTATTAGGATTTTCATTCTACGTGATTTTAACCTACAAGCATGGGAATTTATTGACCTTTTGTGCACCATAATGATACACATGAGTAAAATACTAGGGACAATCATAATTAATGTGGTATAAAAACCAACACTTATGACAAGAGAGTTGTGAAAACCTACAAATTTTCCCCTTCTAACATGATGTCAATTTACATGTTATTTCATCTATTAATCATATCCTTAGTTAAGTGGCCCACCATAGACCTAGCTAACTAGTCTCTAATTGGAGGGTCCCATAGTAATCTATCTCACACATCACTCTTTCACCTCATGGATATAATTAATCACCTAAAAATATTTGATATTTTTTGGTGGAGGCATTAAAAAATTTATAATAAAGGAACAATTTTTTGTGAGTTAATAGTTTTATAAGAGATAAATAATTTGTGTCATGGCCCTTGTGAAAAATTACACGAGGTTGTAAATATATGAGGACTAGACCTTGGGAAATTATTCTTGTTATGACCTTGTAACTAAAATTTAGGGCACCATAATACATAGAGTGTGTCATGTGCATTATTTAATATTAGCCATTATAAATAATTCAATTAATCATGATTTTTGCATTCAATTTTGGTTTAATCTTATGTCTTTAACCTCAATAATGTCATCTCTTAATTCCACCTCCAGTGATTATGCTAGTTCAAATAATGTCCTCCAGTAATTAGGGTATGCTTAATTGGCACAAGTAATCCCCAAAAAGTCAATTGACATGATACATTATATGAAGTGTATATGAGATCTTAGAAACCAAGGTTTTAAAACTCACATCCTATGTATGGACACTTTTCATTGACTCTTACTTGATCTTATTGAGCATGGTGATGTTGTGTTTCTCAAATTTGGTGATGTTGAATTAATTAACTAATTAAAACTTAAATAAATAATATCCCATGATCATCTATATAGGTTTTATCTTACTATACTAGGTATATGTGTGATCTAATAGAGTGGTGGAAGATTAGATTGATTTACACTTCAAAAAAATGGCTCCTTACACACACCAAATATGTTCAAACTTGTAAACATGCTATTTTAAGTTCTCAAAACCATGATAATATTTCAATATGAAGGACATTCCATAATATATGTGATGTGAAAGCACACAAAAAATAACAATTTGAAAGGCTTGTATCACTGACACACTACCTAAAGGCATACCTGAGCCTTGATTTCTTCCCACTAGTAATTCATCAACCCACTTGATATTGTAACAAGTTGAACCATAATTACTTAAGATTATTTAAGTGTATGTTGGAGTACCAATGGTCCTTAATGTCCTATAACTCCATTATGTATAGAACTAATTACTTGAGGGCCTTTAGCTCCCTTGATGGGTGTCATATCTTAATTCATGGTATCCACTTATCTTTTTGCTTATATAACTACTAGTTTAGATGTTAGGAAATGGACCACTTTTTCCTATATTATTCCTTTCTCCTATCAGGTGATAAATTATCCTCTACCACACAAATTAGCAGTGTCTTGAAACTCTTCCTCTTATTCAAAATGATGCACATGAGAAGATACATGAGAAAAGGAGTAATAGGCTTTCTTTCAATATTATATTAATATTTATCCTCTTCTTGGGATGTCCTAACTTATTCTCTCTAGGATCATTCATGATAATTGTCACGCAATTCCTTATTATTATATTGAAAAGCTTCCATGTGATAAAGTAATGGCACTTCATGAGGTAGACTCTCTGCTTAACATAAGGTACCTTGTGGCCATTATATGATATTGATTCTCATCATACATATGCATCATGATCTCTCAATAATATCATATATGTCTAATATTCCCTTATTATCTATTTAAAATCATGCCGCCATTCACATTATATTCTCCACACTAATCACAAACATAGAGGCTTATCCAACCATATCTATGTTATTTTGAGTACTCCCATTTATAATCACATGAAAAATAATTAACCAGTCGCGAAAATTAAACCAAAATATTTGGTTAAAAATTATAGTCTAGTTTAATTGTTGTAGGCACATCATATCATCCACACTTTCCAACATTTACCAGATTATCTTCTACACTAAAATATCACACAAGTCTCCTTGTGCACTCACTTGAGCATAAAGAGTAGGAACTAGGGTAATCTAGGGGTATTTGTGTGTAATGCAATGGAATAATGTTATTGAAATTGTATACTCATGTTTTATATATATATATATATATATATATATATATATATATATCATAGTAGGCCCTATTATATTTAACCATGTCCATAAAATATCTTAGATGTGTGTATTTCATAATAACTCCATTGATTTGAATGGAAAAAATTATTTAGCTTATAGAAAATAGACTTAAGTAAGAAAAAATATCATTCATTTAGAGTTATAAGTAACCATAATTATTTAGTAACACAACTTTATTAATTAACATCTTAGTATTACATAATTTTTCATGCTCTTCAGGGCACTCATAGTGCTTAGAATTTTAACTTATCGCTCCTATTTTTATCTTTGTTATAAGTTATTGATCTAGTTCTTAATATTCTATAGATATACCTTGGTAACATTTTTGAGACTTTTTAGATATGTAAATTTCACTATCAGTCTATTTATATCAAGTTAACCTTTCTTATTATAAGGTTTTAAATTATAGATAATAACCCTTTTTGCCACCAAACCTAATGACCTATCAGTTATTGCACCATTTTTCCCACTAGAAAGTTAATGCATTAGACTAATCAATATTTTTTACCAATGTGTTTTTTCATCACTTGTAAATATTATTATCAAGATAAGACATCATTATTAACTCACACTTTCCATTCAAATTATCTCTACTATGGCTCTTATATTCATGTGATTGCATGTATTGATCCTTTTTTTAATCTAACACACAAGGACATAGCTTTTGATGGATTTCACATGCACATTTGGTAGTACATGATGGGTACATGCATGTATTATGGTTTTACATTAAACATGCCATCAAATATTAGAACTTGTTATATCTTTGCATGTTCTATGTTCACACACTTTAGTCTTGGTTTTGACTTAGTAAATTTTTGGGTTTAACACCCATCTTTTTTACTTCCTATTTTTCATCTCTTTTAGACATGGTATAAATACATAACCTTTACATATTTTGAATATAGATTAAATATTTGAATTTATTTTATATTATCTATTGGTCATTTCCTTATCTTTGTAGGATTTTATCTTATTTATGTTTGGAACCTTGAATTTCCTATTCACCTTTTTATGGGCCATTAGGTCTTTGTTATCCTTTCATGTTATCATATTTTTTTAAGTTTGGTTCTTTACTTAGCTTAAATTTATTTTTTATCATAAATCATTTATATG
>JARHVA010000199.1:342500-440000 GCA_037957365.1 Torreya grandis
CAATTGTATTGTGGCATTCATAGAGTTATTAATCATTGGACTAGATATTATAAATTATACCACCCTTCCTTGGATTATACGTCTACTCCCTTTGTTTGTACACTCACAAATTATATTAACAAGTGTATCTATTTCTTCTATAATAATTCCTCCATATATTTTTGAAAGCTTCAAATATATATAGAAACAATTAATCCTACTCTTACTTATCCTATAGACAAATTTATACCTCCTCCCACATTATTACCTAAATATATTCACAAATATGGAGAGGTATATTGTCTATGTCACTAATGCAATACCCATCACATTATTTGTTACTACATCCTCTAATAACATCTCCAAGATCACCTTACAACCATTCCTATGCCTATTATCCATCCTCCCATAGGTCACCCATGCAAAAAATATCCCCTTTATTCCCCCATGATTCTTCCACCCATGGATATTCCTCTACCTATGGTCCCTTATAAACCTTTGGTTCCTCTACCTATTAATCCTCATTCACTTGTGGACCCTTCTCCACTGATGGCTCCTTCATGTCCCGAAAATTCCACTCCTATCCTTATCCTTAGTATCTTATGCATGATGGCCCTCATGAGCATGATTCTTCATTCATGCCTACATTTTTTGTCAATGATATTTGATGAGAGGTATTTTTCCATTTTTTATTGAAGATTGATGATACCCTAGGTATTGTTAGAGTCTAGCTTCACAAAGATATATCAAGAGTTGTGGATAGTGGTTGTGGAAAAATTCACTAGTATTTATTAACATAGCATGGTGTTCCTTTAATTTATTCTTCATTTTAGATTGGACATTTTTTCTATGTTTATATTTACCTACTTTATATCATTTGACTATGTGCCAAATTTTGCTTCATTTATCTATCTTATATGGCTATTTATATTTTGCATTATATGTTGTCTATGGTTTCATTTTATTTACTTATGATCTCTTATTGATTATTTTCATGATTTCATGCTTTTCTCTATGAGTTCATCAATTTCTATGGACGTATTATTATTTTTTCATGATTGTTTTCTACCTTATCTCCATAACACAAAATATCATTATTGTGACTTAGTTAAACACAAATTTCTCCCCTTAGTACTCCTTATTTACCTAGTTCATAGGTAATCCTAAGTGTTTTAGTCATTCATGTCTTTTGATACTTAGCTTACTTTACCCAAAGTCTAAATCTCATTCGCATGTATCAATTTGTCTCTCATGCTGGTTGTTCTAAGTTTGTATGGAGGAGGAATATTAAAATCCATAAAAATTTAAGAGCCAAATAATTTTAACAAGAGGAAATGATATAAAAGGCAACACTCAATATTTAAAAAATGAAATCACATAAAAATACATGATTCAAAGCACATTTAACTTTTCTAATTGAATATAAAAATACACTATTGGCCTCATGATAGAGTTTAGGTCTATTTGGGTACATTAGGATAGTAGATTGGGATAGGATAATTAAAAAAATCTTTTAGTGCTACCTACTTTGTCACATAAGTACCCAATATTCATAGTAGACCAATGACTTTATAAGAGTTCATGAGGAATAGGGAACACATTGTGGGAAGGTATGTCCATTTTAATTTCCTTGTTTAAATAATCCACATGAATTGATCTTAGTACCTAACTTATTTACATATATAAATTTGTGTTTACTATGAATAGGGTATCCTTTATATAATGATGGTTAATAGTCACTTAGTGTCTTTTCTATGTCCTTACTATGCTTCATGTTTACTAAGGTCTTCTCATAGATGCCTACATTATGATTTTTACATTCCCTCTTTAATTTACAATAATATTAATATTTCACCTTGAGAAATATTATTTTATTCAATGATCACTCCCCCTAAGGATTCTATTTGTGATTTGTAGTGTAATAATATGGAGAGGACTAGGTTTTCCTCACAAATTACTGAATTACCAAATTACCATTCTAACCATTACTTTTTTAAAAATTCCAATTGTTTCCAACTCATTGGTGTTACCTTTATTATTTATAGTGTAAGACCATGGATAGGACCAGACCTTCCTCACAAACTTTTCTAGTACCCAAGTCATAATGAAATTATATGTGTCAAATTTTAGATAAGTAGTTATTGATTATGAGTTACACGTCATTGACATGCTTCCCATCTTGATATAGTATGTTTTACACTTACTTCATTGATATTTCAATTTTATATTCATATTTTCTAATTTTATGTAAGAATACAACCATTTTTCTTAAGTTTTTCATACTTCCTAGCTAGATTAAGTGTGATCAATTTAACTTCATTTTTCTAATTTTGTTTCTATTTTATACTTCCCAACATGATTTAGTATGATTGATTGAATTAATTATTTTTATGTTTATACATTTGATCTTTCTTATGCATTATCTTTTATTACATTATTTTCATACTTCCTAATGTGATATAGTGTGATTTTACTTGTTTTAATTTGGTACACTTTTTTTTTCATGGTTTAAAAATATTTTGTTATCCTTTTTACCATCTTTGGTTTATTATATTTAGTCATATTTTGTTATTACACATTTCCCATCATGATATAGTGTGTAGTAAATTTATTTTAATTACTTATACTTTTCCAAGTCATTTTTTCCTTTTTCTTTTTAACCATGCATGTGTATCATATAATTATAGAAAATAAAACACTCCACATATATCTCCCATAACATATACAAAAAAAGATAAATACATGTTCTAGAAATAAATATATACATGCATCAACATACACAACCAAATACAACTCATGAGATCAAATCCAACTATCAAAATCAATATCTATATATAGCATGTGTTTTATACAATACAAAGTATAAAATAGTTCCAACTCTATAGTTGGGCTCCATCATGCCTATCTTATGGCCTAGATATTCTACCCATAGATGTTTAGGACCATCCCTTCTAAATGTTATCCTATAATGAGGTAGTATGGGATATAAAACCTAATACTTATCCCTTTAGGTTAGCCACCTAGGCCTGCACTTATCCAAACTAGATTATGTTAGCTATATATGCTTCTCTCTCCTAGGCTAAGGCTTGTCAAGCATGTGCCTATGAATTTACCTCTCCCACACCTATTAGTGACTAAAATCCATCCCTACATACCTATAAATACCTTGTGGCCTCTCCCACCAATCTAAACAAGCCTACCTAGGCTAGGGAAGTTGGTACTATTAGAACATCTAGAGTGGTGGGGTTGTATGGTGCCAACACCCCATCCAAAATTTTATGAATCATAACCATAATTAGGGCTCTCCATATGACCTCCTTTATTATCAAATATACAAAAACAAAACTAGATAGATACTAGATAAATTATATATCTCAAAATCTATTTATATACTATAACCACATGTATCTAGTATTCTATATCAAATCATAAATCAAAATCACAACATTTCTCACTAGTATTAGTATCACCAACCACCACTTCCCCATATACTCAATTATTGATCATGTTGTATCTATCTACTCATCCTTCAAGTGCTTCCTCCATAAACCACCCCTATGCTAGTGCAAATCTAAGAATCACAACTCATGCATTTTGTGACCCTATCCTAAAAGGTGTCTTTATAAACTAACTATGTCCTCGAATACCTATTGGATCATAATGTATTGTCTCCCTCACCTGTAACCACTCTCATTGATGGTGCCTCCATCTATGGTGTGGATAAAATGGTCATTACTATTACTACTATAACATTACCTAATGTGGTAGCTATTATTTTGATTGATATGTACCTACATCTACATCCATGTCATCCCCTCCCCTAGCCACCTACTATTATTCTTGACCAATCCATGGTATAACATGTTATGGTATAATCATGGGTCTCTCTAATTGTATTCCTTCTCATACTCTCCCTATTATCTCTTTAGCATGTTGTGCCTAATAATTAAGAAATAATATATGGGCCATTAGGTGTGGGAGTCTGATCTACCTTAGCAAGTGTGCCACTAGATGTAGCTCTACCCATAAAGTATAATGGCCCATGATTTATACCTAGGTTAGCCCTATTATCATGATAGACCAACTAGGTTATATAGTAATAATGTGTCTATAGGTCTACCCCATGATATCCCCTCATGTGATATTTTTCAACACTAACACATGGGGAATGACTTGAGATACATGGTATTTCCTCTATCTCATCACTTGAGGTAATCTGTCATCAACCACATAGGGAAACCTAGCTGGTTGATACATAAGGAACCTCTCATATATCCAAGCACTTATTAAAATAGTAGGTTGCATTGTATTCTACCCTATTGATAGCATCCAATACATATCATGCATGATATGGAACCAAATGGTAGACCCAAAGTCATATAGTTCTCCCTGATCCAAAATATACTAGCATAAGGTTATTACATATAACAGTACCTTATTGTCTAACTTGTGGCATAACACTCATGTTATGACAAGTTTGATCATGACCTTATAAATGCTTAAAATATTAGTGATATATACATCAAATAAAATTACCTTCATTCCTATTCATATCCTATCCAAGCACATCACCCACTAGGCTAGTGCTTACCTCTCTTCCAAATCATTTAGTGTCCTTGTGATCACTAATGTCCCTCCTATTAGTAGTCCTAGTAATGTGTGTATATCCTCTAGTGTGATACACACCTCAATGGTATCCCCATCCACCACTCATCAAAAGATTTTGGTCAAATGTTCCCATTCTCCAAGGAACATGATAATGAGATCAACAATAAGTGGGATGTGCTTCATCTCCATGATGCCCCTAAAGCCCGATATGACCAATCACACTCTATCTATGTCAGTCAATATCTCTAGTAGATCTGGTAGCCATGATGCATCTATCCATGACCAATATCTATATCATATCTATAAAAAAAAATAAAAATAAAGGATGTATCAGACCTCTATTAATAAATAATCAAAATACATTATTAAAATTTCAAAAAATAATTAGCCACTTTTGATTTAGTTTCTCAATTTTTTATACTATCAGCCCATTTCAATACTAAATCGACCAATATTTTATTTATGATACTAGATTGGCCCTTTTAATTTCCTATTATATCAACCACATTGATACTACATCAACCATTTTCTTGCCTTGTGATACTATATCAGCCCTACCTATACATAATTGGCCTCTTTCCTTGATACTAAATTTTCCATATTCAAAAAACTAAATAAGCCCTATCATACAGAGTCAACCTTACCTCATACCAACTAATTCAACCTATTGTTACATGGTCAGACCCATTTTATCATACTAAATTGGCCCACTAATATATAGTTGACCTTATCATTATTCTTTGCCTTATAGAGTAAGTCAATGAGGTTTACATTGTTCATCCACAATGGTGACTTTTTGCCCATTTACCATGAATTCCTTGGGAATTTATTGGTCAAACTTCTTCCTACCCAATACCCTGTTTTACCCCTAGTTTACCTAAAAAATTCCTAGGTTTGATTCTGATACCTAGATTTTGCTTACCAATAATTTTTTAATTTTTAACTTAATTTTAAATAAAATATCAAAAAAATTGAAATTTCCAATTACTTACCTGTGTTGCAATCATTGTGGCCATTATGCATCCTTCCTATATTTGTTGTCATCTCCTCACTATGATGGCTCTCTGGTCTCCAACTAGATATTAAGATAGTTAAAATAACAAATGTATTAACTTTCACCCTATTTATATTTACCATTCAAATTTATTTCCTTTTCAAATATTTACTTTCATATTTCATATTTTGATCATATATTGTTTTCTACTAGTTCTTTTTCCAAACCATAAAATGTTCTAGAATTATAACATTATAGAGAATATTGTCACATATTATATGTCTATTTTGTAAAAAAATTAATTTTTCTCTCTTTTTCTACTAAATTCTATAGGTTCACCTAATGTTCCCTACATTGGACACTTTCACATTTCTTCCATATCATTCTCTATCTATCAGACTAAGGTAAGTAAAGGTATGTGTTTTTTAATTCTATCCTTTCATTTATATTATTTGATATTTATTGTAATTTATTTAGCTTTTACATTATGTGTTGATAATTTCTTTTCTTGAAGCACCATCCCATATTACACCTACGTGACATGTGATGAGCTTCAAGTGGGGCATATGTATACACATAATATTTTTAAATTTTATTAATTATTAATGTTTTCTTTCTTACAAGAACCCATTGAGTCTCAATCTCTCTGAGTTCACTCCTTACTGGGTGCACCACAAAAGGGGTGGGTAGATAATTAGTTCTTCACAAGATTGGTGTCTCTATACTACCACTCAATACCTACACAACCATTTCTTAAAAACATTTCCCTAAGCTTTGCCTCCTATTTTACACCTTCTTATAGTCATTTTATTACTTAATTATCCCTTACCTACCCTAAAATAATTTTTATTAGTTTATGATACACTTTAAAACCCATTGACCCTATACTCTAATTGACAAAACTCATTTAGGGTCTAGGTCAGCCATTGGGCAACATAGACTAGGACCTAATTTGTTTTTGTCAATAATGATACAAATTTGATTATGTCAACCCTATTAGATAAAATTTTAGAAAGGATTAGGGTTAGATTTAACTATATATACACACTCACTTCATCATTTATAAATAAGAGAATAGAATAACAAGATATATGTATTGTGCATCTGCTTATCCACCATTCTACTTGAGGAACATAGCTTAGGGTTTCATACTTCCTTTAGAAATATGGATATTATCTTATGGAGAAATATTTTGGATGCATTCATAGGTTATGTAGTCTAGGGATGATTTATCCTTATCATCCTTACATACCACAACAACCTCTTGTAAATCATCATGGCCAAGGGATAGATTGAGTCTCGATGGGTTCATCTTCAAAGGTAAGTATTCCTAACTTTGTTCATCCTTTGTAAAAGTAGATAAGTATAAATTTATACTTCTCTCCCATGTGTTAGGAATTTTTATACATTGACGTGAGTATGTGTCTTTTACACAAGTTTACTTTTAATGTTTATTGATGCCACTTTGTGATACAATATTTGGTGAGAGCTAGATTATACTTTACATTACTTGTTATTAGTTTAGCTAATATGAAACTTAGGACCTAGTTAGGGTCATTGCATATTTTTACTTGACTAGATGATTTAGAGCCATCCCTAGTGAAATTATTATTTTAAGGCATCCCTAGGCTAGGTCTAACAGATCTATCTTGATCATAACCCTGAATATCTAATGTATCAAAAATTAGAAGTGTAAGTAGGATTTATCTTATTTGAGATAGGATTGATTTATAGATCAATTAAATTTATATTTGCATACAATATGTGCATATTTAACAATCCAAATGGGTGAAATATTATGTTACTTATAATGAAAATGTGGACCAAACTATAAGGAAGGGTTTTAATTTGAAAAATATTAATTTCTTAGAAATGAGTGAGATTGACCTATAAAGGTCAAGATCAAATAGCAATCCTAACTTGGAAAAGGTAACATTCTTAGTAATAATTTAAAGTTTCTATATAAATCATTAGATGGGTTTTTATCAATTAAGAAATTTATTTAGTTGTAAAACATCAATGTAAAAGGTATGGTCCCATATGAATATTTAGGATAGAGTGAGGTGGGAAAATAAGACCCATATAAGGGATCAAGTCAAGTTAGGTGAATGATAGTCAAAACTAACATTATCAAGTATATATGACTAAATTTGAGTATCTACATTCCCATACATGGAATACATATATGTAATTCATATGTAGCTTTATGAGATGATATTAAAAACCCTAGTGTAATCTCAAGTTTTTTTTTCTCAAACTAGATGTAGACCTAGTCACTTTATGTAATAACTCTATTTACTACCATACAACAAGGTGAATATTATCCAATAGGTATGTTGACCAACATTAAGTTATGTTTTTAGTACCATAAATATATGTTTTATTTAATCAAATGCACATATTTTATTTGGTTAAGTTTTAAAAACTTTGTATCCTTGATTATTATAAAACATTATGGTTTATATTTTTTACGATATGACAATAGTATCAAATCATAAGTTCCTTCCTGAGGGATCCCTTGGGAAGCAAAATTGCCTAATGATTTCTTGTGTATCATAAAATGGTGAGAACATAAATGGAAAGAGTAAAAGGTCCCAACAACTCTACAATAGTAAATATAGTGGGAATAAGGGTATACAAGAACAATATAAGGGATGAACCCCCTCCCATTAATGGCAATGTCAATGCCAATGCCAATAAAAGTAATAATAGCATTGTCTCTAATGTTAGTCTAGCAGTGGATAGTAATGAATTTTAGTAGATATTATTGGGGATTCTCACCATAATTTAAGAATGGTTAGAGACTCAATAAAAATGGATGGAAAATGTTGAAGGACTTATTAAGTACCAACTATAATATAACCATACGGAAGTGGAACAATAGACTCAAAACCCTAATTTTTACTTGGTATTTTTATCAAAGATTTAAAAAAAATTCCACCTCGTAGATATGCCATGAAATAGTCTAATGGTGTTTCTAAAGCATGGTTGGTGAATATAATGAAACATTTTACCCTACATAACATGAGATCTAATATCAAAGCTTAGATTGGAGGCTATCAACTAGTAAGTGATGCCACATTGTAGTGGAATCATATTTATGCTCTCAATGGATATGAACCCCCAAATATCAGTTAGGAAACCTTTGAGATATAAATTAAGAATAGTTATTTGAATTTAATAAGAAAGAATATTATATTACTGATTTTTATATTTTGAAATAAAAAATAACTATGATATGATAGGATAACAAGTTTCTCAATATTTTTGATTATGTTAGTTACACGAATGATGAGTAGATGAAAATATATAAGTTTATATTAGTCTTATGTGAATTATTGATCCATGATTTAGACATTTCCAATCCACACACTCTTTATATAATAATTAAATCTAAACATTAGACTATGGATAAAGAGAAGTCTCACCTAAAGGATATATAATAATTCATCAACAATAGATTTCAATCTATGTCATATTTTCACTTGTTAGAAATAATATCAAGAGGTAGGTGCAAAAATATATTTTTAATAAAAATACTCATAATTATGTAAAGATTCATAACCATGATAAATTCTCAAACCCTCAAATTTATAAATTACCTAGAAATATAAATATAAATAATCCTCATGCTAATCATTTGGATCCAAAAATTAATGCTAATTCAATACATTTGCTTCCAAAATTAGAAGTCCAATATTGGGAATGTGATAATTAATTTTTTTATGTTAGAACAATAGGTAACTATTTATATTTAAAAATAAATTTGTGTATAATTAGAAAAATAACCTATGGTTAAGGATTTTTATGATTATTCCTTAGATTTAAATTGGATTTTGGAATAACTTCATATTGCACATCCTTTTTATCATTGTGGTGTCACCAAAATAACATAAAAACTCAAAATATTATATTTTTGGCTTAGATTATATAAGTATATGGTTTATTTTGTATAAAAATGCTGCAATTTTAATTTAATTATTTTTATCTACATGGTTTGCTTTATCCTCATTCTATAACAATGGATAAATGGTCTTTATTTTCAATAAATTTCATATTAAGAATGCCTAAGTATCAATATAAACATGATACTATTTTAAAGGTGATTTATAAATTCACCAAATTTACATATTTTATCATAGTAAATATTACCAATGATTCCCATACTTTATATGAGAGAGATTTGTTAAGGATATAGTTTCCCTTCATCAAGTTCCTGACATTAATATCTCAAATCAAGATAAATTTTTTATTTCAAGGTTTTAAAACCTTGATTGATACATTTCAAACATATTATAATATAAATTTTACATATCACAAGGAAACAAATGGTTAAACTAAAAGTTTGAACAAATTAGTTTAAGATAATGTTAGAATGTACATAATGGATAAACAAACCAAGTGAGGATATTATTTCCACTTAGTTAAAATTTATTAAAAATAATCTTATCATTATTTTATCAATATGGATCATTTTGATGCCTTACATGGTAATAAAGGTTTAAATCCCCTTGTAAAGGAAGATTTCAAAAACTGATTTGTTGTAGGACTTAAAAACCTTCATGAGTATGACACCCAAATGGATCTCATGCATTTGATATTGAAGGTTTCATTTGATAGGAATAAGAGCTATGTAGACTTGAAAATAAATCATAGATAATCTAAATTTGGGGATAATTTATTTCTTATAGTGATACCTCAAAAATCATTTATTAAGTTTGGAAAGGCTGTAAACTATCTCCACACTTTATAGCCCATTAAAAATTGTGTTATAAACTAGTCTCATTACTTATCATCTAGCTCTCAATTATTTTCTATCAAGAATTCATGATATGTTTCATGTTGACTTATTTATAAAATATTTGTTTAATCCATATATGTTTTTTGGAACAATATTTAGGTAGTGGATAAGGATAAATTTTAGATAGTTCATATTTATATCCTAGCCTATCACCATGTTAAACTATGAATTCGATGCATTCATCATGTTTTGGTCTAATTAAATAAAATCATTGAATGAAGTGTTACTTGGGAAGATGAAAAAAATTCTAACACTATCCTCACTTGTTTTTTTAGGCACTAGAATGGTGCCTCCTTAAAACTAGGGTTGATGTCATATACTATATTTTATCCTTTAATAAGTGTGCAATAAATGCCATTTCAATAATATTATCTTGTTATATGATGGGTTAAAATTGTTGTTTTCATAATTAATTTGTACATTTATTATGATTTTAGTTATATTTATTGATTTTATGTTTGATCTCAAATTATTTGAAGTTCTTTAATTTCATTTAAGTAGATGCAATATTTTATATTTCATATTTTCATTTAGGTATTATTGATACTTGTTTGCATGTATTCAAGTGGTACAATGTGATAGTGATGAGTAAGGCTTAATGATGAAATATTATGATGAATAAAAAATGAAACTACATACAAGTATGTGTAGGTATATTGGAATGAGAGAGAAATGTTTTTAACCATTTATTTGTTTTTATTTCATGATGTGTTCAACCATTATTATGCATATGTTTTTTTATAATTTTATTTGGTGTCCTTATACTAGAGTGGTCTTTTTATACACCTTATATTTTAATTTTTATCACATTATTGGTTTTTTAATCTTGTAGAGGCTTATTGGCACATCAATATCCTTGAGTACACTCCTTAAAAGGTCTACCTAAAATGAGGTGGTATCGGATTTTGGTGCTTTATGATATTTTATTGAATACTATTATGTCATGTCATCATTAATATAAGTAATATCTCCTCTAAGTCTTCCTCTATTTTACCTTTTTCCTACTTCATGTCCATATTTTATATATTCTTTATATCATATTGTATTATCTTGGTGGATAAATATTATTTGTGTTTAAGTCTTACTTATATTATATTGTCTATCCTAATATGGTTATGACTCTATATTATATAATTTATATGATATAAACATTATTAATACTATATTATGTTATCTAACATCATCCAAATTTATTAGCCTAGTATATATTACTAGCCTAAATTTAAAGGTTAGTTTTGGGTTTTGGAGTCTTATATATAGGGGTCATATTTCATTCTTGAAGGATATATCACATTCAAACACTCTTCTTGCACTCAAATTTTTACCCATAAGTAGTATTTTGGAGAGTTTAAGGCCTTATAACCTTATCTTGGAGGTCTTATCTTATGGTGTTAGTGAAACTCAATAGGAAAATCCTTTTGGGGTTCACAACTAGGGATATCTAGGTCTTCATCCAACCATTTAAGTTCTTAAACCTAAAATAACTATTTCAAAGGGCCAATTGAGACAAAGGGTTAAATTAAAGTGTCAACAGATAAACCCCAAGGTAATTAATTCAATCAATATTCTCTTTCATTTATTTAAATAATAGATTAGATGTTGTTTGTTTATTTGTGGATATATGTGGGTATCCTTTCTTAGGTTATTCCTTATACCAAATAAGTTGGTGTGTGTGTGTGTGTGTGTGTGGTTTCTTGGGATTTCCATTTATAACCTTTGGTTGCATAGACCCCCATTTTTTTTACCATTTCACCTTACCTTATTTACAATAACTTACCCATAATTTACTTTAATTTTACCCATACTATCATTAAATTTTATATCATATTTACAATAATTTATCTTCACTAAACCCTAGTGAGAGCTATAGTCCCATGTTTTAAGATTAGGATTTAAAACCTTTCCTCATGAAATTCAAATATATATTACCCTATATTATGGATATATATATATATATATATATATATATATATATATATATATATATATATATATATATATATATATATTATATGTTCTTAACCACTCATCCAAGTATACAAAGGATATATTTAATTGAACATATTTGAGTCCCAATCTATTGAGGGCATTGAGTAGTTGTAGGCCATCCAAGCCTATGCATACATTATAGTGAGACGAACATGAATATTATCCCATCTATGATTATATAATTTTTATGTTTTAATCTTTTTAATAACATATTAAAAACTAATATATATATATATATATATATATATATTCATCTGAGTATATCAACCAACTTGATATATTTTTATTATTCTTAATAATTGTATTAGCTAGATAAGTATAGTTCCTTGGTTATCTCCAACTATATTGATAAACCTGATATAGTCTCTAGTTTTTTTTCCAAATTGATTAATTACCTAATATAGTTTTATATTTCATACTAATTACATTAGCCAATATGATATAGTTCTATCTTATCCATTTTTTGATTGACTATATTGACCAATGCAATACCATTAAAAAAAAAATCTATCATTATATGCTATATATTTTTTATTTCAATATTAATCATCTATATTTTTATTTTTGCCTTCCTAGATCCATTTTTTTCATTTAAAAAAATCATAAGAGCTATCATTTTGGGTAGAGTGGTCATTTGTTTTACCTAATACATGGTGTGATGGGTGGTACTCTAATATTAAATCCATTAAACAAAACTATATACTAACTTTAGCTTCCATGTAGCTCATATTATAGAAGCTCATGGGGTTTTTTAACTAATAGTAAGACTTTATTTTGTGTGGTTTGATAGTGCACTGGTAAGTGACTAACCTTGGGGTTTTTTTATTGAGAAGTGGATATATATATTAATAAAAAACAAGATATTGTAAAATCTTAATCATACAAAAAAGGGTGGAAAAGTCACACCCCACGAGCAAAGTCACACTGAGGGTTAAAGAAAATCCCTATGTGAAAGACAAAAAAAGTGGTCATAAAATGACCATAGAAAAAAGGTTACATCACATTATTTTAGATTAAAGTAGAGAAACCAAAGTATAAATAACATTAATGAGAACATTTAAGTAACACAAAAAAACATGGACATTGGGGGAGTTGGGGGAGATGGTGGACCTAAGGCTTATCAACCCATCTTCTCATGGTAGGAGGATCTTTGTTTGTAGGTAGGGGATCCCAACTAATTTTTTTTTGTTATTCCAAAGTCTCATTTTGATTTCTTTCAAGGGAAATAGACAAATCCAATTATAGGAATTTGCCTTGGGGAGGTAGACCCCAACCTCTATTATCACTATCTTTGAATGGTGGAGGATATCCCTAACCCAAACCATCACCTATAAATTGGGAGAAACCACTTAAACCACCATAATGAGGAGAAGGCCAATGAGGTGGTGATCACCATGGTGAGTAACTCATGCATATAGGTCTAGATCATTATTTCCTTAGCTCACATCCTCATCCTTAGGGGTGAAGGATTCCATGGTATATTAGGAGTTCCTAGCTAACTGCACATGGAGTGTTTCCTTAGTGATATAACAAGCATTAAAGGTTACTGAGCTCCAAATATACCTTGTTTATTTGGCTTTGAATCTGAAGAATGACATTATAAATAATATTATTTTTTTATAAATAGAAAAATTATGTTCTAGCTCTTCATGATTAAAGTAAGCATAATTCCTAGCTTTCCATATTTGAAACAAAATATATGCTTGAAAGATCTACCAAAATTGATTATATTTTGAAGGAAATGAAGCTAAGTAACCCAAGAGATCCATCTTCCATGTGAATAATTATGGGAAAAGAGGATAAAAGAGGGAATGAATCCAGTGCTATGTAGACTCAACATGTGGACAAAACCAAAAGAGATGTTTAATAGTTTTTGTCTATTGATAGGCTAGGCAAATGGGGTTAGGACCACCCAAATTCTTGAGTTGATTACCCAAAATCAGGACCTATTAAAGAAGGCACCATAAAAAATAAGATTTTTTGGGCTCAATAGAAGTAGACCACACTATGATGAAATGCATGGCCCAGTTTCCATCACAAGAATTAATATTCTATCTGATATTAAGCATATCAACTAGAATATGTTGAGGGGAAAGTAATTGATATCCTATCCATAGAGGTTATCAAGTGAAAGGGGTGGTTATAGTCCAATTCCAATCCCTCCACCAAGGAACAAGAGAATTAACTCCAATTTTATGCAAATATTCATTAGGTATGGATCCTTGAATTTCTTTAATAAATTTTGCATCTAAGTTTATTGATTGATATTTTTTAAAAAGTTGATACCAAGTGAGACAAACCCTACTCTCTTTACAAAATAGGTCATTGATAACTTTCATGTCTTTTTTGAAAATACATATCCCTTTATCCTAGGGGACTGAGGTAAAGGGAACATTGTGAAAATTAAGATGAGGTGATCACCAAAGGGACTAAGAGTTAATGGAGAGGACATTTTTGAACCCTTCACCAACCTAGATAAGGTGAGGGTTAATATTCTCCCAATCCTTTCATAAAATTTAACAAATGACCCCTTAATTTTTATAGGAACTAGGGTGATAAGTAAAGAGTGAAGACCTAGGCCTTATCACACTTTCTTACCATAAGGGAAACCCTAAGAGATAAAATGATGGAGAATAATCTTCTAGGATTCATCCCCTTAAAGACATCTAATTATCCATTTTGCCCCAAGATCAAGCTCTTGGATTTTAATATCAAGAAGACCATGTCCCCCAACTTCATTTGGGAGGTAACAAATATTCTATAAAACTCTATGGCAGCCTTTGTGTCCCTTTGATTATCCCAAAGAAAATCCCTTAGAAGTTTTTATAAGTTACAATATGCAGAATTAGAAGAGGCCCAATAGGAGAAATAAAAAACATGCATGATTGTCAAAACTTTATAACATATTTGAAACTTGTCAGCTAAAGATAGAGGCTTAGTTATCCAAAAGTAAATCTTTTTTTCAACTCTCTACAACACATAGGACCATAAATTAGAAGGAGAGGCCCAAAAGGAAAAAGGAATGCCAGTAAACTTGAACTACACTCCTAGTAGAATCCACCTCCATTTAAATTCTTCAAGCCAAGGAGGCTTGGGGCCCAATGACTGTCTATAGCATTGGATATTCCTCCATTAAATGGATGAACCTAAAGCCAAAAAAAATGTGTATACATTCCATGGAATTTATAATGGATTTTTCCTCCTCTTAGAGAGTGAGAAAGGAGTCATCCATGAAATGGTCATTTAGAAGTTGTCTATCGTATTAAGGATTTTAATCTCAAAGTACCTTAGAGATGGGATAGTGTGGATATGATACATAGTGAATTTTTTTCCTTGTTCATTATTTACATTTGAGATAAATATATCAAATATAATACAAATCAAGCACACCTATCTTAGTAATACCTTCATGTTTTGTTCACTTTCTACCATATGGATACTTTATTAGTTTTCTTGATTTATAGACTTTAACAACCACATTAATACCTTTTTTTTCCTTTTTTCAACTGCATCATCCATGTTAACATAATTATTATTTTATTTAAAGTTCATCATCCAACCTAATATAATTTATTTTTTGACCATATTTTATTGACCAACTTGATCTTAATATATTTCCTACCACATTAGCCAAGTTGATACAGTTCTCTTCCTTAGTTACTAGTTGTGTTACCTTCTAACTAAAATCTATCAGTTAGCTCAATACATCCATTATTTCTTAATTTTATTTCTAACTATATCATAAAAATAAATATAATCTACTTTTCTAACTTAGTGGACAACTATATTGGCCTAGTAGATACTATGTTTTTATTTTAATTAATCTTCTTATACATTAAATTTTTAAATTTTCCCATCATGAGGTTCTCTCTTAGAATATTTATTTCAAGTATCAATCCATTCATATTCTATATGAGTTGATATTTAAAATTTTGTCTTAATCCACCATTGAAGTCAACTCCTACTGATGTAATTAATTTACTCCATTTCTTATGACCAAAGATTCTATAAATGGTGAAATTACCACTCATGATGATCCTTATTAGTGGGGTGAGGACTAATTATGACACATATAGTACAATCATAGATTATTCATATGGTTATCCAATTTTTGATGATTTATATGAATATCCTAATGATCCCACCTTATCCAATTCTTAAATGAATGAAATTAAATACCATGATTTTCCCATGTATAATGATGATTCTGATAGAGTGAAAACCCTAACATCATATCATATATTCCCATTTATAGATCTTATGAGACCAGTGATTATTTTACCATTAATGAAATGATTTTTTTTTAATCTTCACCCTATGATCTGATGATCCTTATTACTATGGTGAAGACTATTATGATTATACCTATAGTGGGACCTAAGATTATGATTATGGTCCTTTAATTCATGATGATCCCTATGAAGATTATACGTATCCCACCTTCACCACTTTCCACATGGTTGAAAATAATTACTATAATTTTATAATCTATGATGATTATTTTGACAAAGGTGAATACCATAGTATTATAGCATATGTTATCATTTATTATCAGTATGACATGGATGAAAATACCTCTTATGATTTTATAGTCTTCAAAAATTCCCACTACAAAATAAGAAATGATGAGCATAGTTTCATTGTTTTCTACCCACCCTCTACCTCACACTTGGAATGTCTTAGAAGGATAAAACATCAAACCTCAATTCACATTCATCTAAATTTTGTAAACTCATTAATTTATGAAAAATAACTAATTAAAGGCCTACCACAACACACATTATAAGTGATTATTATCCTTGATCTTATATTAATATGTAGATATATCCTAATGGTACAATTTCATATTCAACCTATTCCAACCTACCCAAATAAGTACTAAAACCAACTCTTTCCAACTATATCAGTGAACTCAATACCATTTAGATACAAATACCTATAGTCAACTTCTTTATCCATGATAGAGATTTTGATAATAAAATTCTTCTTATTTCATCCAACTGCACCAACCATGAAATAAAATGTGTCAATATAGTTATTATTTTTTCAAACAACTATATTGACATTTCTTAAAATGTGCTAATATAGTTTTTTTTAATAATTTCACCAGACTATATCAACATGGATGATATAATTAAATTTAGTATTATTTATTAGAGTGTATCAAATTCACTAATACCATTAATTTTAGTCATGTTATAGTATACTTTATCATCCTACCCAATACTATATAAAATAATTTATTCTCACCTCCCAAATATCCTAACATTTCCCCAGATGCCACATTCCCTATTGTAACCCTTATTTTCATAAAATTTAACATCACTACTAGGAATGTTAGGTAAAATTTTGATGCATATAATTTTATTCTCACACATGTTTAGGTATATTATAATACCCTCCTTTTATTACTACACATATTGGGGCACCTTACATTTCCTGCCCTTTTATTATTTAAACCTTTAGGGCATCTTGTGATGCACATCCTTAACATTATACTCATTTTTGGGGTATATTATGATGCCCATCCTCATTCTCTTATATTATTGAAATCTCATTCTTTCCATGAGATATAAATCAATAAATTTTCAAATATTTCAAATAAACAAATTTGATCTTCAAAAAACCTTCAAAGATAAATATGTTTGCATTTTACATGTTTTTTATTGATATTATCATTAGATTAGAAATTTCTTATTATTTTGCCTCATATTCCATTTATTTCCTAATTTTGATCTCCTTAGTATCATTTCTACTACAACATTACTTACTTTTTGGTTATTTGACGTATTGAAATCTACCTTACTTTCCATTATATATCTTAGGTAACACCTTTGGGTTTTATTAACAATATTTACATCATTTTTCAATAAACCTTTGATTCCTTTGTTCATATTAGTAGAAAATTTAGGTTTATTATAAAATTTTACCACATATCATAGTCAATATAAGTTTCCTTATGGAGCTTTTATCTCTTTTTTTCTCCCCTCCCTTCAAGCAGATTTATATTATCAATGCTTTTGCTAAAAATCTTATAGGCTTGTATGAATTCTATAGTGGCAATATCACTATGATATTCATATTAAATATTAATTGAATAATTATAGTTAGTTTATATTTTTTTTGACATAAAATTTCTATTATGCTATACTGTGACTCTCTTAAATTGAAACTTACCCTTATTTTATCTACACACCTTCAAGTTTCCTTCACATTAGCCCTAGTACCTATTATACTCAACACTCCCTAGTCTCAATTTTTTTGAATAGTGACCCATTATAGTTTGAGATCTTAATTATGATTTGAAAATAATTTTAATTGAAATTTATTTGTGTACTATTTAGGGTATAAATATTTAAATTTACTATCCCTCATGATCACGATTATTGTTAAATATGTTTATTATATGTTAATGCATTTGGATTTTTGTTTCCTCAACATCCAAGTTTTCATTATGGGTTTTATTTGAACTAAACTATTGATGTTTTTTGGGAGTTTTTTATGTATTCAAGTTTTATTAATTTTTATGAGAATTACAAACCAAAAATCCTAAGTTTCTAACTTCACATTTTTTTCACTTCGTAAGATTTACATATTGTGAATTTTATCTTTCTAAACTTTTATTCACTAGAACCTTTTCTCATTATAACAGTTGTAAATTCAAGACTTTTAGATTTATTCATAACTATTTTAATTTGGAATTTTTGATATTTCATGATTTTTTTGTCTCAAATTTTATACACCATTAGTTTTGTACAGTTTACAACTTTTGAATCTTCATGTCTCATTTGTTCTTCATAACTTTTATCATCACGAGATTTATTTATTGTGAGATTTTTTCTTCATGATATTTTTTTGTTGAAAAATTTATTCATCACAAATTTTTTTTGTATCACTCCAATTTGTCTCTATCTATTTGAATGTTTTATGTCTTTGTGACATTTGTCTTCATGTTTCACAAATCTGAGGTGTCACAAGTTTTGGATAGTTAGGTCTTAAAATAACTTTTAACACTTTATTTTTGAGAGCATACCACATTGCATAATTAGTTTTTCATAAAAAATAATGATAGAGTTACATGTGTCCTAGGATGACATCATGACATTTTTATAAATTTATACAAGGTCTATATGGCATACCTACCAAACTAAGTTGCCCAGTTTGAATTAAATGAAATATTACAAGTCTAGAGTTATTGGTCATTATTAGTGTATGAGATAGAAATAAAGTGCCATATTTAAAATATATGATCAAAATATGAAGGGACATCATTCTTATTTATTACCTAAGAACTCGATCTAACTTTCCTTCCAAAAAACTCAAATCCTCAGTTACTTTCATCTACTTGTGAGTTATTTTTAATGAATAGCTAGCCAACTTAATTGTTACTAGAATTACATAGATACATTAGGTAGTAACATGTATTCATATTATAAGGTTTTTAAGAGAGTTTATCTACCATAAAATTTATTTATTAAAGACTCCCTAGAGTACATAGACACCATCTTTGATGCCACTATGTGTAACAAAAACGTCACCTATAGACACACATGTGATTAAGGAGGAATAGATATCTAAGGACATAATTTTTTGGTTGATTTATTACCATTTAAATGATAAAAACTATAATTTTTAGTAGCTAATCCAAAATTAATGCCATGTATTGATCTTATTTGAGACCTATTCTTCTTAAGTAAGGTCTTTGATGTCTTCTTTCACCACCTCAATCATAAGATAGTTGTGTCTTTCATTTCTATGGATGATTCCCAATGATACATATAGTTGCCCATTATGGATGCCACATATGATGGCCACACATTAAAATTATAGAAGGCAACTAATATGGTGGATAAGACATTTTAAAAGCGGACAATACTATGGGAGAAGGTGACCCTCAAAGCCACCACCCCTATTCAAATTAGAATATTCAAGTTGGTAATCTAGATTGGGATGGCCTTATTTAATAGGTTGTTCATTTTTTCCATCATCCACTACCTCTCTATGGATTTGGTGCCACTCCTTTATTTTTTAATGACCTTAGAGTTGATATATGCATTTGGGGAGATTATTAGTACCAAGATGGTGGAGTATATGTTTCAAAAGGATAAGATACTCCTGGAAGGCCACTTTTACATAATGTCTTATTTATTGGACATGGTTATGCCCATAGTCTATATATATCATGGAAAACTTTGATATCTAGTCCCAAACTACATCAAAAATAGGTTATGTGACTACTTTTCCTTTATGTATATTTACTTGTACATGGTGAATATAGTCAAATTGTTTTAGGATGTTTACATTAAAGTTTGGAATGTGATACATGAGAAACCTTTGGCCTGAGTATTTGAACTCATCATAAATAGATTATGTCCAAGATATGATTACTAGTTATCTCTTGGTTATATAATAATCATGGTTGTGGGGACCAAGGTTTTACCCTTGTGTCTTCCAAATTATGTCCTAGACAAGCTCATCAAATAAGATATTGCATATCAACTCTAGTGGATCATCAATGAAGATATAAATAAGAAACATAAGAGATTGGTCCATGGATCTTATTTTATTATAGGTATAATTTTTTACACATATAGGAAACATCTTGGAGAGGTTGGGAGAATCAAATAACTATAATCATTGGTTTCATTACAATAGTGGGATTGGGATCCCCATGGCCTCATTCAAAATTATATCACGGGCTTGGGTATCCCATACCATCATGATTTTATCTTTGTAAATGATGATAATGATTATGATATCATATCTAGGTCACAAATGGCTAGATTAATAGATGATGTCTTAAAAGCAATCAAAGGGATCCTTCCCTTACAATTCTTGAGGCACACATTCAAATTACACGTCAAGTGGATTAGATTCAATAGAATATATTTAATTTAGTCCTTCCCAAGAATTTCCATCCAAACCACCATTACCACCTATGATGAGATTTGTTAATCAAGATTGAGGTTTGGAAGAGACCCTTGTTGTTATAAGCTCTTTAGGGGGAACAATGTAACCAATCAACATTGATTTATTTGATTCATAAGATTCAAGAATTTATAATATGAGTGTTCCTACTTTTTAGATATTTATAAATGATGTCATGATGATGTCATGGAGGTGGCTAGTTTAGTATATTAAGTGCATTGATAGTATATGTAACAATGACAAAGTGTGCAATGTGTTTGTCCTAGTATGCTTGGTTGATCTTCTATTTTGACATAGTTAGAGATGTTAAAGGATGAGTATGGAGTATTAAGGATGTGAAAAAAATCCCTAATATGTTTTATATGATTGGAAATATTGTGTTCATAAGTGTAATTCATTTGTTTGTCCATATTTTTCATCTAGACACTTTGGGTCTAATGGTAGAAAATCTAAGTAGGTAGTTTGATGACATCACCATTACCACATGTGGATGAGTCAAGAGGAGTTGGTAATATGGTTGTGATAAAATTATTCCATATTTATTATGAAATAAATCTCAGTTCATACACCTAAGTGTATTAAAATATATGCAAGTACAAAGTTGGGCTCCCAAGAATTTTGATAGTGTTTTCCCATAGCCAAATTTGCAATATGGCAAGAAGAGATAAGTAAGAATTTTGATGCATTCATATCTCAAACATATGGAGGTTTAAGGAAAAGGTAATCATATGGGTTTTTCAATTTTTGGGCTTATTTATTATTCAAAAAAAATTAGGCCATGAAATATAGTTAGACAAAATATATGCATGTGCAAAGTTGGGCTCATAGGCATTTTGACAATGTTTTCTATGTTCAAATAGAGCTAAGTAAGTAGTTTGTTGATGTTATATCTCACACGTGTGAAGGTTTAAAGAGAATATTTATATATGGATAAAATAATATATATGATAATATCATATGTGATAAATTTAATATCATGTGACTAACCATAATGAAAGTTACACAAGAGCAAGGTTGGCCTTTCAAGTAGGTCCAAGCATAGTTGGCTCTATGGAAGAAAATTATGAGAGAGCATGTTGATGATGAAATACATTGAACATGTGTGGGTTATAGGAGAATATTTTTATATAGATGTATTATATCATGTAAGGATATTATATATTCCAAATTTTATATCATGAATCTAAGCCTAGTAAAATTTATTGAGTTTCAAAATTGGCTTCTTAAATAGATTGCAATGGTCCCCATACTTAGTCAAATATGCAAGAGTTAAAGTTTGATCAAGTCTCAAAGAGATATAAGGAGTGAATTTGATATAATATTTTATTAAGTATATATATGGAAATAAGTTCACATTTTTTAATAACTGATCAAAGGTAAAGGATAAATATCAACAGTGAGTGCATGATCGTACAGTTGAAGATCTATGGTGCATGGTAAGTCAAAGTGTTTAACATGTTCAATATTTAATGAAATAAATATAAGTTAAAGAGTGAGAACATTACAAGAATATTTATTGTTTATTATTAGTCAAACTGATTAAGGTCATGAGATGAATGAAAGTAAGTGGTCAAGTTTTAGCTGTGATCATTGGCATTTGAATATTTGAATTTGCAAAGGAAAAACTAGTGATTTGTAGTTTGGCCATATCTTTTGATCTATGTATAATTTTCTAATATGTTGTAAAAATAAAATATGAATATGAATCCATGGTTCATCTAATGAACCTAATTTTAAAATTTGAGAGTGTGCACAATCACAGTTATGAAGGTTCAAAGTTTATAGTGTGTTTGTGTTTGTTCTACAAGTGACCCAAGAAGAGTATTTGAGCTTATGTAGATGTTTTTTCAGTGTTTCATTATTAATTATATATTGGTGAGTGTTTTATATTCCATGAGGATGATCTGTGTGAATTATTAATTTTGAACATTTATATGTAGTATGAATAATGGTTTAGAATTTGATTGTGTATTCATTCATAGTGAATGTGTGTATAGAATGTTGATTGATCTTGCATAGAAGAGTGAAATGATGAATATAAGAATTTTAGGATGACTAAGGGGTAATGTAGTGTGTACCTATACATTTTTAAGTTTTCATATGTTATTTTTTTCTTGATGATGTGCTAAATGGGTGAGTAGGTCTTTATGAGACTTATAAGAGCTACAAGGGCGTTATTAAAAGGTGTAGCTGCTTAAGGGTGACCCATAGATGTTATGGCTGACCTATGAAGATTATATTGAGATATGTCTTGGTGAAATAGATTCCTTAATTTTTAATTCATGCCTAATGACTGACCAAGATGGTGATGATCATGATTTCTCTATAAATAGTGACAACAAATGTGTTGGTTTCTAGACTTGTAAGACTTAGATGAAGGAGTGTGAATGTAGAGCCAAGTGAAGGTAAAAACATTTGAAAGAGAAATAAAAAGTCAGTAAGGAAAATTAAAGAGTGAAGAGGATTATGCATGCTTGTTGGATTAAGTTGGTATAAGAGGACATACAGGCTAGTGGATCTAATGAGCCTAGAGGAGGCAAAATGAGTAATCTGCTCAAGAGGATATTTGAGAGAGTATATTGTGAGTGAAGTAAATGTGAAGAATATATGATATTAGTGGATGATATGAGAGGTAGATAAGAGTTTGGGATTTTTATATTACCATTTGGTCATGTTGTTGTTATTATGATGGAGTTTTTATAGGTGTGCTAAAGTTAGTATGAGTGAAGGATTGAAGAGTGGGGATAGTTAGGATATGTAAGGTGTTCTAATTGATATTTATGTTTTGTTTCAAGTGTGTAATGTTATTTGACTAATAGGAAGTTTTTTGGTGACATATTTGGCTGTGAAAAGTGTAGAGAGGTCCAAAAGGTGGCTTTGGATGTATTGAGTGTGTAGAGTTGAAGAGAGATGATATAATTTATATCTCCATTAGACTACAAGGAAATTAGTGTTGAGGATATGTTGTGTTTGTAGGAATTTTTATGGCATCTCAACATCTAAGGTTTTTTCAACCTCCTTTCAAGGTGAATCTTTCTAAAAGTTTATTTATTGTTGTAGCTTAGCTAGATAGGTGTGGTAATATCTTGTGGGATTGTAGTCTCACTAAATAGGTATTGTAGTTCCTTGATTAGTTGTAGATGGTTTAAATTGGTTCTTTTTATTATAGGATATTAGTCCAATTATAGGTTTCATTGTGTTTGATGTTGCATTGTCTTTCTTGTTCATTATTATGAATGGTGTGTATGCCTTATGAATGTATGTACTAATTAAAAATTTAGGAGGATTATAACTAAAGTTAAAATATCTAGTCTCACTGAGTCACCCCCACTATCAATGATTGTACCTTTAACACTCATAATTTATATGTATATGTTTCACCTACCACTAATCATTAGGCTTATCCCTTGGTCTCAAATTCAAGACTTTGTTACAAGAGGAATAAAAAAGTCTCTAAGGACCCTATGAGTTTAACTATAAAACACTACCAAATTAAGGGTCTATAGACTAGGGGAAAACATCAATGAAGATTGAGCCTAAGGATGAGGGTGAAGAACTAGAGATGGATAAGGTATTGAGTTTCTAAGGAGTCAAATGGAAATCACCACTATAATCTAAATCACCAAGTTATGATCTTAGTACTATGGATATCTTTGGGTCGCTTACTTTTTTTCCTTCAATTCCCATTGCTACCCTAGTTTTTATTATTTATTTGGATTCCATTAATTTTGCTGCTTCTACAATCCATTTTGTGTCTTTTTTTACTACTAATACTTCTCTTATAGTTACTTCCATAATTAATATCATTTTCATTATTTCTTTAGTTTTTATTGACCCTGCTACCCCCAAACCTATAAAGGTTCACTTCATGAAAAGTAAGGCAGTACTTACCAGTACCCAGGGCTCAATTCAAACCACTCATTTGGGTCTCCCTATGCCATCGTATCCTACCAATCCTTCCATTTCCATTGTTTCATCCAAAATAACTAATAGGAAGAAGGCCATATACATTATGCATCCCATGCCTCAATTTGTTAATGTGGATTGGAAAAAGATCATTTTCCCTCATTAATAGATCCCTTACAAATATAGGCACTAATGGAATCTTTAGGGAACATTTTGACAAAGACCACTGCTAAAGACACTTAGCTAGTTTATCCTACATAATTGGTGATTCCATAGTAGGTTACTAATTTGAAAGTCCAAGCTACATAAAGACCAAATTTAGTAATCACATATCTAACCATGATAATCTATATTTTTAACAGGGCCACAAGGACCATCCATAGAGTAAAGAAGAGAAAGGTAGAATATGAATATGATAGGGGTCTAATTTTATAGGAAAGATAGGATGTTTTATCTTTATCCAAAAGGAATAATATGAGGATAGGAGAATCACCTTATAATGAATATTTTCTAGCCTATTTTTAAATTAATATAGAGGGTATTCTCAAACTACATGTGTTTACTGAGAAATCCAAAAAATAGCTATATAAATAGCTAGATCAAGTGTGAGAACAAAAAATTATACATGTTCCCAATGAGATTGAAGATGATGTCCTGAATGCATCCCTTAGGCTATATAATATTCTAGACACTATCAATTCAAATAAAATAGAATTATCTCTTCATTTCATTGAAATATATAAATTATTCAATTATTTGAAAGAAGATGAGAATAAAATAAATTTACTTATACTATACACAACTAATAAGACCTATAATAAATTAGATATAGAGACACCACTTTAATCAACCATTTATCTCAATTTGGTGGTCATAAAAACAATAGAATTATGAGATTAAGTTTCAAGTTTGCAAGCCTTGATCCCAAAGCTAGTAGAGCATGAGAATCAATATTTGTAAAATTTGGAAGAACTAAATATATCTCAATCTAGAGACCATTTGGGGAAACTAATGGATATTGATAATTTTGATAGATTATCTAGTAAGTATTTGTTGATTTAAAGAAGAGTATTTAGGGGTGTACATTGGATGAAATTGAATGGGAACTTAGTTTTCCCAAGAATAAGGTAACATAAGTGGTTGTTTTTAAAGTATAATAAAAAAACATGAAGGGAAATCACACCTACCTATTAGTAAAAGTCACTAGGTTAAATAGGCCATCTCTTCTAAATATGGAAGCTATAAAACTTTAGCATGTTGTCGGGTATAAAAATTATCAACATTTATACGCAAATAAACAAGCCATGGCTGGAGCTTCTATTTATACTCTACCATATAATGTGACTCATATCACCATTTTGGTCTCATTGACTACTTCAAGTACCATTTCGTCAACCATGTAAGCACTACTTCAATCTTGTTCTAATTATTAGCATGTAATTAGGTACTTTTCATGGTTTTTGAGGATGAGGAGACCTGTACCCAATGTATATATACTTGTAATTCTCTCATTTCTAGAGGGAGTTGAAAATTTTATTAATACAGGAAGAAATCTTTTGATTATCACGCAACTATCTTATGTCTTTCTTCTCCAAATCTATGTGATTAATTATGTTTTATTTTTTTGTTGGTTTATTCAGTAATAATAAGTGTGTAAATGCTAATTAGAATGATTTATTGTTATTCTTGGTTTATGATGGTATAAGGTGTGAAATATTTATTGAATAATTGGTGAACATTATAATTTTGTGTAATAGGGTTAACTATTTCATTTTTATAAATGTGTATAAGTGTCTCCCATGGTATAGCTCTCTAGGAGTGAGTAACATCTACCTTAGATACCTCCCTAACCCAAGCTATAATATTTTGTTACAAGGGTGTGTAAAAGATACTCTAAACAAAATTAATCTTTAGTTTAAGTCTTAGACTATAATATATGATTCATCCTAATAATCCCTCACTATGGTTTTTTTTGTGTGAGAAAAAAGTAGATTCAAGCATTAACTTAATACACTTGTCCATGAATGAGAAAAACTTGTAAGTAATCCATTTTGTGATCACAAAATCCTTATTTTCTACTATATTCTCCCATTGTTTGAGTTTTTTTATATATCTACCCACTTTAGAATAAGTTTCAATCCATCCAACTCAAATAGGTTTAAATTTATTTTAAGATTCATTTACCCATACACACCCGTTTAACAACCTGCATGCTCAGCCAACATTCTACCACTTGGCTATTTAACCCATACCTATAAATAATGACCTAGAATATATTTTACATCCATTGAGATCTTAAAATGTTAGAGTCTGCCTCATTCATGTTTTGGTGTGCATAAAACCACATTAATATTACATATGCTTGGTCCTTAGGTATTTTTTCATTCTTACACATATTTAATATTTGGTTGTGAGTTTCATTTTAATGCCTTGGATATTAAAACTTGTCCTTAATCACAAACACACATCCCCTTTAACATTATTTCCTCATTCATTTACCTTATTTCTATAACCATTGTTTCTTTTACAATTCTTTGGTATCTTTTATCATTATATACACCATTTGGGTCTTTTCATTTTTTTTATAGATTTATAACTTTATATTTTTTTTGAATCTTGGATTTTTAATTTGTTATTTGAATGTTAAGCCTTGGGAAATCAACTAGGACCTCCTCACAAACACTCACTATTTTGTTACATAGACAGCTTTCACTTTTAACCGTAGCTAGATGTCTTCTTAGAAATACAAGGTGGTCGAGAGTAATCGTATTGTCTTTTGGTAAAACTATCAAATTTTATACCCAAATCCTCATTATTATAGTTTTAATTAATACTTTATCAATTCCATTAGTAATATTGGCATGATGCTACTAGTTCCTTTGTGAATGAGAGCTAGTTTAGAGGCACCTCTTATGTATATAGGGTTATAGTATTTTTTCAATAAAATGGACATGCCTTGAGTCCATGGAAATAAATAAATGAATGGGAATGTGGTTTTACTTTTAACCTTTTATTTTTGTTATGTTATTATTTTAAATGTTTTATTACACTTTGTAGTGTTAACATTCTTTGGGTGTTGGTTTTGTTTATGAACTTCTTAATTGAATGGAATTATCTAGTGCTAAGGTATTGCCCACTTGTTTGTTTCTTTTCAATTTATATCAAGAACATGTAGTACTAAGTGCTAAATCATAAATTTAAGGTAATGTGTGCTAAAGATAACTAGGTTAGTGCTTATATTTGTGGTGAGAAATAGTATTTATATTAGTAATAAATTCATGTAAGTGATTATTACATGATGTAATAATCACATAAGATATTTATATTGTGAGAAAATAAAACAATAATGAAATTGAGTTGATAATACAAATCACGTAGATATATTAAGATGTGAGAGATTATGGGTGTGAGGGAAAATAGGTTGTTAGAAAAAACTATCTAAATTAGTGTTTGGAAGGTTAATAACTGAACTATCTCATAACTAATAGGTGATGAAAAATTCTATATAATATAATGTCTTCTATTAATAAAATATGTTGTTTGACCCCAAAAATTCTTTGTGCTTCTATAATTTTGATCTTTGGCTACTCATAATAATGGATTAATTTCCAATAGTGGTATTATAGAAGGTGGTCGACACCTCTCTCTATTTACATTCATTTGTTCTACATCAAAATGGATAATTGGGTAGTGTTGTAGTGAAGGCCATGTATAACAATGTTTGGTTGTCCATCCACCTTGCTTGCACACCACTAATGGTTAACAAGTGTAGACCATGTCTGATCATGTTTTCACCAACATCCATGTGCACAAATCCTCCAAAACTTCTACTTTATCCACCCTCTATTTATAGTTTGAACACCCATCATGTCCTCAGTGAGTATTCTACAAAAACAAAAAATTAAAAAAAAATAGTTTTTAGTTTTTTATTTTTATCTGTAAGTTTTATTGTGGACTTATATATATAAGATCATATCTATTATTTTCATGGAGTTTTATTTTTTTATATATTTAAATAAAAAATATGAAGAAAAAAAATTGAAATAGCCTCACAAAAATCATCAAAACTTTGTCATTATTTGATGAAATTATATGATTTAAATTTTTATGAAAATTTGAATATCAAGAAAAGAAAACCTAGAAAATGTTTGAGAAAATTATACATATCTCAGGAGCAATTCATAGTTGAAATGACAACTCATCTATATTCTACTCGACCCCTACAAGCATGTATTGCCTTGATTGGTGACTGCACATCCCTTCTCGCTCAATCATTCAACTCTATTCAACCATCAAAAGATCTTTGGTCTCTTTATCCTCCATGGTGGATACTTCATGTCCACATCCTCCACAACTCTAGATTCACCATCTATTTTATCTATCTCTTTACTCACCCCAGTGAAAACACTTATTACTTTGCACTTCACAACATCTAGCATTTATACAAGCTATTTACATATAATGGTGAACTTGATCTATTATTCCACACCCTACTCATGGTTTAGCCTACCATCCTAGATCCACCATCCATTGCCATAACCCTTCTTTGAAAAGAATAAGATTTTAGTTTTTTTTAAATTTTAAATTTGTTATATTTTTTTAGGTTATAATTTATTACATCTTTTTTAATTTTGTTTTATTTTTTTAAGTCCATAGTTTGACATTTAGGTAAGTGGTAGTTTTATGTTTTTAATTAATTATTTGATAATAGTTATGAGTTAAATCCTTGTCATTTTGGTTAAGTGTGTGTCATTTGTATTGTATAGAGTCATTTTTTAGTTAAGTCATGTCCATTGTAAATTTTGTGTTTAAAATAAGCTTTTGAACATAATTGATTCTCTCTAATGTAATAATTTTTTCAATCGGATGCATTATCGAGGGTACTAATGTTTGCAAGATAAAATTAAGGAGGGGGGGAATATATTCATTTGATTCATTTCCCCATATGAGCACTAATAAGGGTAATGTTAAGGATAACTAGGTTAGTGCTCATATTTGTGGTGAGAAATAGTATTTAGATTAGTAATAAAGTCATGTAAGTGATTATTGCATGATGTAATAATCACATAGGTTAGTTATATTATGAGAAAATAAAACAATAACGTAATTGAGTTGATAATACAATTCACATAGAGATATTAACATGTGAGAGATTATAGGTGTGAGGGAACATAGGTTGCTAGAATAACCTATCTAAATTAGTGTCTGGAAGGTTAATAATCAAACTACCTCCTAAATAATGTAATATCTTCCATTAATAAAATATGTTTCTTGACACCCAAAATTATTTGTGATTATTCACTTTCAAGCTTTGACTCTTCATCAAAATTAATTAATTTCTAATAATGTGGTCAGTTTTGACCTAGTTGTGAGAAATAATTATTAAAATATTTTTAATAGTTTTGGAAGAATTCAAGATTTGACTTGGAATAAAAAATAAAAGAGAGAATAATATAAAATAAAAGTGAAAATAATAATATATAAATAAGAGAGTGGGTGGAGTTTTGTTATGCATATTGTGATGAAAATAATCATAATGGAAGAGTGGGAAATAGCCACATTTGTTTATTTTGAGCTCCTACTTCACCCTAATTCTGATTTTTATCTCAATGGAGTGAATGGGGAATATTTTTTGAGGTTTATAATGTATTTTTAAGGTTATAAAATGGAAATTGAGTAAGAGTTAAATTAAAGATAAAGAAAGGAAATTCAAGATGTTGTTTTTAGAAACCCTTAGAATTAAAAGTATCCTTAAGTAATTTTTGTTAATAAAATTTTATTATTATCATTTTTCTTTTATAGTTTTGTGAATTTAGAGTTGGGTTCCATAGACAAATATTGGTTTGGTAAATATAATCAAGTGGAGAAGGAAATAACTATGTACCTTGTAAGACATTCAATGTCTTGCATGGTTCTCCATTTCACTCCTCTCTTCTCCAAGTGATCCCCATTTCCAATATGCAATACTTGTAGCCTTTGTTGTTTCTCTTGGTTTTTTGATACTTTAATATTTTATTTAAATATTTTTTATTTGGTATTATGGTTTTGAATGAAAAACCCTTATTTTTCTTATAAATGACTTTTGATATGAATAATTATTTTTACTTTCTAATCACCCTAATATGGTTAGAATATAAATAAAATTTATTATTACCATTAAATGGTTAAAATTAATGGGGGGTTGTATTACATATATCAATTTGATCTCACTATTATTTGTGTTTTTATGATTTATAGTGTTATTTGTTAACCCTATCACATTATTGGAAAACATCATTTTCCTATTTTCCTTTGGTAATGTAAATATTTATCTCTATCTTATGCTTAGACCATATTATTTTATTGTGTCATAATCATATTGTTGGAAAACACTATTTTCCTAATCTACTTGTGGTATTATAAATATGTATGCCTCTCTTAATCAAATAGTTTGCATATTATTTTATTGGGTTGTACTTATACCTTTAAATATCCCATTTTCCTAGGTCAATACTTATAACACTCTCAGGTAATTAGTTTTATAAATCATAATTAATAATTTTTGGTTTCTATCCAATCAAGTATTGATTTACTTTATATTATTCCATTATTGATATCATGATTTTTTGTATAATTATGTACAATAATTATTGATATCATGGTTTTAATATCATTTGATTTTGATAGCAAGAATTAGGTAACTATCATCTAATCACTTTGTTGTGGCTAATAAGTCCCTTTTATTAGAATAACATGGGTCTTCAACATTACTTGAATTAAAAAAAAAAAAAAACACTCAATAGAACCTCATTTGATCCTTGCATAACATTAATAGTTGTTTGTTGCATTTGAAAACCTTTCATAGATATGTATGTTTTAAAAATAGTTATTCCATTATGATTCTATGTGTTTTTGTTGTAATTATTTTTTTCAATTCTAACTTTTTCTTTAAAATTTTCTTATACATGCATTTTCCATTAGTTTCAATCCTAGAGTCATAGATAACTTTCTCATAGATAGGTAAACATAACTTCTCTTATAAGGAATTTTCAACTAGCTTGGCCCATTTTATACATTTTTTACATCATATAGGTGTTAGAGTTGTGATTTTTCTAGGAGGCAAAAACCAATAAGGAGACACCACATGTCTTCATACACCCAAAGGTGTTAAAACTATCAAATTCCTAGGAGGTCCAAAATAAGTAAGAGGTGCCACATGTTCCTCTACACATAGAGGTCTTATATTTATCAAGAGGATTAGACTAATGAGGATTAATCACATGTATTTATACAATCAAAAGTGTTAGAGCTATTGTATCCCTAAGGGACCCAAACTAATGAAGAGGTGTCATTTGTATCCATAAACATAGTGGTGTCAAAGCTATCAAATCCTTAAGATTCTTGAAATAATGAGGAAGAACCACATGTCTCTACACACCTATAGGTGTCAAATATATCATATCCCTAAGAGGCTTAAACCAATGAGGATGTGTCATGTGTCTTCATACATCCACATTTTTTAGAGATGTGAAATCCCTGAGAGACTTTAAGGAGTCAAAAAATGGTACATATGAAACCCATAAACTAATAATATATTTCCATGTGTATATTTTATGTTTAAGCAACCAAATTATATAGGTAAAGTTATCAAGACAAAAATTCTCACCAACATACCTAGTTAGATTAGTGCTCAATGAGCCCACCACTCTCCAAATGACATGTGGCCAACTCAAGGATCATTCATAGTTCCATGAGAGATAAATTGGACATGCACCTTCCATGATCCTCATGTTTACTAGACCATCTAGGAAAGATTAGAATCTAGTAGCTAGAGGAATACCATCACCACCATCCAATCCAAATTGGGATAATTTTTAAAATTTTGAATTAATGAAAAATTGGGAAGTGGATAATTTGGACTTGTGCCATCAGATCAAATTTTATTTCACACAACATGAGCCAACCAAATCCATTAATATAGAAAATATTATAAATCCTCATAAAATATTGTTGATATAATATTCAAAATTATCATTTATTCACCTCTCAATCATTCAAATCCCTATAGCCTGAGTTGACTCTAAAGCATATAAAATTCCATTTGCTAAATTTTATGCCTAGAAGCTTATATATTATAATTGTGGTCACCTCCACATCTAACCCTAGACCAAAAAAAAAATTAGGACACCACATTCCTATAAGATGTCATTCTATTCAATAATTATAAGGATATTTTCAAAATAATTAAGGAAATCTAGATACCAGGCATACATGATGAGCTTGATGAATATGATACTAAATATTTAGATGACCCTATCACCATTAGATCTTTAGGACTCGATAAATTCATGACCCAAATATAATTATTCCCATGTGTAGACCTCTTTTTAAATATGCTACTCTATTCTATGTGCAGTATTGATATTATTTACTCATCAAATACCAAGTTTAAAATTATATATGTCTCTCAACCTACATTCAAATAGTATTAAAACTTCCTAGAATACACCATATATTAATATAAAGAGGTCATAAACACATTTATGAATACTCATGAAATATATAAGGTCCTCAAAGATTGAAATATGGACATAAACATATGAGTCAATAAAGAAGATATTGATTCATAAATGATTAGGACATTCTAAGAGGGAGTGTGCACTAGTATATTTCCATTAAATTACTTATAAAAGAAAAGAGATGTGGTGTATGTAAAAAAAACTGGGTATCCTCATTAGTATCATCATGGAGTGGGAGTCAATTCCATATTTTTGGAGCATAATAACTCATTATGTGAATCTATCCCATGACAAATGTAATTTATATATGATGTCTTACATAGTGGATGTTCTATGTACCACTCTAGAATTCAAGAACATGATTTTAACTTAGTAAATACCAATGGGGTCTATGTTACATGTATAATTTTATAAACACTATGTTTACCAATAATAGAATCACATCTAGGACATATATGACCACTTTTACCCTATTTTGAATCATGCCATCAATTAGAAGCCAATGCTAAGGCTTGTAGAGGAGATACAAGATTTAATCCAACCCATTAGTGCTTATTGGTATTAATGAGATAATAATGTAATTATATCAATGGTGTTTTGAGGGATCCTCTCTTACTACCATATATAGTCCTAGTCTACCTTATTGAGAACTAAATCACTTAAAAATTAGAAAATGATGTCTTTGGTTCTCACATCTCTAAAAAAAATACCTACCCAACACTCCCCATGGTAATTTTACACCATGAATATAATAGTGTGCAAGTGCTACAAGCAATGTCCTAGCATAGAGACTCATACAATCTAATTACCATTGGGGATAGATAATGACATACTTAGCGTATAGTGTATGATCATGTGAATAAATATCAACTACACCTCAACATCACATATCACCATGAATCGCACCCAAATTATGTAATTAAACTCAACCCAATGAATGATGTAGAGGTGATTATAAATCTATAGCTTTCTTCCTACTAGAGGGCCTAGGATAAATCTCAACCAATGGTCAAAGAAAGGTTGGATATTCCACAATCACCTCTAGTATAGTTTACCCATATAAAACAAGCTCCATAAAGGTTTGTTTTTGAACTCTTAATGATATAAAAGAGAATCTCTTAGAAACTATTGAAATAAGTCCTAGTAGCCTCCACTATTCTTCCAACATTAGAATTAGCTCAACTTGAATTAGTTCCCTAGTTAATCTATACCTAGGTTTCCCAAACCTTCCATTTGTAAACAAGTACAGAGTCTACTATAATTAGGGACCATCATATAACTTTGCTTGAGGTGTCTTCCCAAATGCTACTATTCCCCAACTACCCTTTATAACTATACTAGGTTTATCACATCTGATGCAATGAACACCTATTGTGATCCCCTTTGATTTTATAGTGAAAAGTGATAAATTTATTTCCTTTCCTTTATATTTAGCCATGTTTAGTGTCATTGGTACCCAATTTCCTCATATTTACCCTAAAAAACAATTATGTCATTATTAAACCCAACTAGCATAGTATGTTCTATAAATAACTCTCACATCCTAATTTCTCTTTAAGCTAAATAACCTAATTGATCCATGGATTAGCATGGTTTTTATTTGATTAAATAATGTTTGATTAATATCTATGTAATATGTTGATTATGGGTCAATTTTATGTGGCTTAATTTACATGATTTGTTTACTATGAGATAGTTATACTTTTTATTTTGTACATTGTGATCATGTTTGATAATTATACAACATTATTTTATGGATATAATTATGTTTTAGGCTAACTAACTTCATTGTTATGAGTTGGATGTAGGATAGATCTATCCCTTAGAGTATGACAGAAGGAGATCATCATTAGAGAGGGTGTTTTAGATGAAGACATTGGGGGATAATAGATAATGAAACCAAAAACCCATGCACACACCACATTAGTGTTTCATGTTGTGTGATTAATTATTTGAGTAGATACTTATAGTATGCTTGTTTTATATTTGAATGTCTATTGAGATATTTTGTGTTCTTAAATTATTTTAAGTGACTATGTTATTTCACTAATCTAGTTGTTGATGATGTTATTATTTAATTATTTTGATAAAACTGTGCATAACTAGTTTAATGTAAATTATTGTAGTGTTGTTCATGGTTAAATATTCACTTAACAATAATTTTTTAGATTATTTGTTATAAATAATTGATGTCTATTGATACTTAATTAATTTAGTTTATTAGTGACTATTTATGTTTACAATATTACTATTATCAATTGTAATAGTAATATAAACCTATAAATGAATCAATAAATAATAATCTCTTTGTAAAGTATTAATGGAATTCAAGGTGTTATAAATATTATCATTGTAAACTATAAATTTCATTGTGTTGTTTAATTTTTTTCTAAAGCCTATGGTTATTTTTTAAACCTAGAGGATTATCTAATAGTTTAAATTCAAATGTAAAGTGTTTGAGTTTCATGACTTAGTAGTAATAAGAAATAGTCTTTTTAATACATATTTGTTTTAAACATGATATATAGTCATTATGTTAATTAGTTGATATTTGATGTTGCATGGAAAGAAAATGATTAATTTACTAAGTTGATAGTCAACATTGCATGAAAAAACATAATGATTATTATGACTTGTCGTTTAGTCAGTTTGTGAAGTTGATGTTGGAATTATTTAAGTCAATGGAATGCATATTTTACAAAAGATATTTAATGATTATTTTATTGACGCTTTTGTAATTTTTGATATGATTATGGTTTATAAGTAATCATTCAATATGGGTTAACCATAATTCTTGTATAAATCATGATGGGATTTTGGTTATGGACTGCATGAGAATGGTGGTAAACTCTAGCTTAGTGGGGGTCATATTGAGCTATTTTTGTAGGCATATTTTCAATTACTTTGGTATACCATGAATGTAGGAGAAAGTGGAGGAGAAAAATATCATATAAGGAAATGAAATAAAGGAGAAGAAGGTTATGAGGTAGGGAGCACATATACAAGGATTAACAGATGGAAGAAGAAGAAGGTGGGCATACCATTTATGATGCTAGGAATTTGATGATGGAGGGGAGGTTAGATCAAGTGTTATTCTCAAAATGAAATCAAAATGACAAAAACACACTAAAAATTAATAACACCTCCATGCCAAGATCATACGGGGATATTGGTGAACAAAAAAAAAAACAAAGTTAAACTAAAATGTAAATAAAATTACAAATTTTTTTTACCTTCCTTGAATGCTCCAAATGATGTGTTCATTGGTTTTCTCAAATTGTGATCAATAAGTTTTCAATAATGGGGTCTGGATATCTCAATCTCCTCCGAACACCATGGTTGTCTTGGATTTGGCTTGATGTTTGCTCAAAGTGGCTTCGATTGGCTCAATTTTAACATTATAACACTATGGTTTGCTTCATGAATCAAATCCTACATTATAACTATACTATGTTCCAAGCTCTCTAAATAAAGAGCTCTAGGATTGATTTTATAGGCTTTGAAATCAACTTGAAATGAGTTAAATGCTAACCTAGGTTTTCTTAATTAACCCGAATAGAGTTAAAAGGTGTCCAAACCTCATGATTAGAATCAAATAGGCATGGTTTGAGATATTTTAGATTTTGGACAACTTATAAAAGGTAATGATTATTTCCTAAGTTGTTCTTTTGCTTTTGAAATTTCCTTTTTGATAATTCATTTAATTTCTCATGGATGAATTCAATTAGGATTTGATTAGGATTTGCATGTTAAGTATCTCTTTTAGGCATTAGAACATTTATGTAAGCTTTATATTAAATGATGTGTGAAACTGCTCTTTTTAACTGATTTATGGGTGAAATTGATTTAATTACATGTTATAAAGCCAAATTTGAGACATTTAGAAATTCTTAGGCTAGATGTTCAATGATTGGTAAGAATTGGTCCAAAGTTGGGTATAAAGCCATTTTTGGCCACTTTTAGGTGTATATAATTTACCCCTATTTACTAAGATGTTGCAAACCATAGGCACACTAATGTCTTCTCAAATAATGAGAAAATGCATGTATGTCTAATAGAATATGATGATTAAATAAAAAGATCCAAATAAATGTTTAGGAATCCTATAATGATTCCCCCTTGAGAGACTGTCCATCACATGTTTGTTTGATGGATGGTCCCTAAAACATAAGAAGGAATAAAGGTGGAATTAACCCATGGGTGAGGTTAATCTAAATGAGAAAATTCTCACATGCATTTATTTGTTAAAAATAAGTACTAATTTGCCCATAATCAGTAATAAAAGTCCAAATAATGATGTCCCAAATATGGTTATAAGCATTAAGATGACCTGGATTAAATAAAGATGTTTAATTGATTATGCCCCAATAGGGTGGATTAGCAAGCATAACTCATAGATATGACATGTTTCATAGATTAAAGATGAGTGGGGAAAAACATAGATGCATTGGTCTAATGACTAAAGAAGACACAAACAAACAAGAACATGAGGATGCACAATGTGATGAAAGAGATCAATAGAATAATAATGATTGATCAATGAAAATGATTAATTTTTACCTACCAATGAGGAGATTCTCATCTTGATTAGCATTAATAAAAATATAATGGTCAATGTGTTTATTTGATCAAGATGGGAGGAAGGCTTTGCCAAGGGTACCAAGGAGATACTTCATTGCCACTCTATTGAGTGTAAGACTTCCTAAGTTAATTTTTGTTGTAGCACATGATGGTATGCCGCATGATATAAAACACCATTACAGCTTGGCCAAAATGTGCATAAGGACTAAATTCTGATCTAGTAAATAATTGAAAATAATGCACCAATAATAAAAACCATGACAATAATGTAGACATATGAATATGGATGGATTCAAGTATAGTATGCAAGGAATCACCCAATGAATGCACATAGACTGAATCAAGGCAAAAATGAAAAAAATAAATAAATAGGAACGAAAATAAACTAAAAAATGAAAAACAAATAGAAATCCTAAAACTGAAAGTAATAAAAACATCCTTTAATAGATTTTCCCTAGTAGGGTAGATTGAGGATAAGTGACTAGGATTAGATAGGACAAATGTTTTTAAATTTTGAAATTTTTGAATGTTTTTGGTAATTTGGAGTATCTCAACTTGATCAAGAATGATGAGATACTAAATGGTCAAAGATTGCAAAATGGAAAGAGCATGGATAATTTGAATGGATGCTCATAAAATGGCAAGAGTGTAATGACAAATGAGAACTAAGTTAACCTCAAAATGAATTTAAAATGACCCACATAGTCTCAAAATGGCCATATTTCATATTAGTTCCACCTTTTAGTAGAGGAATCTGATTAGTGTAGTAGCCAATTCAAACAAAATAGGCACAATTGGCACAGTGGCACACTATGACATATGAATGGATAGGTTAGTCTATCAAGGAATAATAAAAATGTTTCATCTAGTTTTCCCATAGGTGGTTATAACTAAGACATAAAATACTAGGTTAATGATACTAATTTTCCCATAGGCAGTTATAATTAGTAGCAAAACTAATGAGACATTAATTTACCCCTATAGGTAGATATAATCAGGCTCAAACAAATAAACTTGATATAAGAATGGAATGAAATATGAAGGATGAAACTACCAAAATTATATCATACTAATCCAAAATACTACCTTTGTTTGTATTTCTTGGAATAACTAATAAAATTGATCTAATTCATCATGTTGAAAATGTGAAACCAATGGATGAAAAAAATTCAAATGGGCTAGGTAGGTAGTGATCAAAATATGTTAGGTTTATAGACCATAATGTTAGAATAGATAAGTGATAGGTAAAGTGATTGGATGATAGGTTGATAGGGTGATAAGAGGGTTATCCCAAAGTGATGAGGCAAATGGTTGGGGTATGAGATAAAATCAAAAGGAATGGTAAATGAAATTGACATGGCACATGTTATTGGTTGATGATGGTTTTTAGTGTTTTGATGTGTTTGTCTTGGGTATGGTTTTGGATTCATTTGTTCTTGTTGATGGGGAGATACATGTACTAATCAATAAATGATACAACTAGAATAGTCAATCATGTTAATTTCTAGCCCACACCTCTTCTGAATAGTTGCTCTATCAAGAATTGGCTATAGATTTGGATGCAAATGATGCTTTTATGGTCTTCATTGGTCATTGATTATATTTCCTTTAAACATAAACATAAGGTATCTTTTCAGCCTCTATAAAATAAAGTATGACTATGGATGGTAAATAGGGATAAATGTTCATCGATAGTTTTGATTGGGAAATGGAATGGTGGTTGATAATGGATTGTATAATGTCTGGGGAAAAAATGAAGATTAGGGTTTTCAGGCACACACAATCTTTTTGATTCCAAATTCAACATAAATTTGGATGTGGTAGGGTCAAAGAATTTTTAATATTCCCTCAATAAGACCACCAAATTACTATATTATTTAGGCATAAGAGTAGCTACCATCTAATTAGGCTATAGAAGGGAAGCTATATTGATTTGATCTTTGATTTTGTCTTCATCAAGTAGTGAAGAACTTTTGTGCTTAGCTTTTGGAGCCTTGAAGAGGTTTATACCAATGAACTTGTCTTGATTATCTTGTATTACCTCTAATAAGGTTTTACTAAGGAACATTGACTTTTAAATTTGATTGTTTCTAGTGCCTATGAAAAAGGTTTCACTAGAAGATGCTAAGTTTAAACTTTAATTGTCCCCTATCACCTCTAAAAAGGTTTCACCAGGAGAGTGTTCTTATTCTAAATGAATTTGTTCTTGGCCTCCCTAATATTCTTTAATTGATATGTCACCATGGATAAAGTTCAAAAAGGTGTGTTTCTATTAGTCCCAATTGACACTTTGGGAGGTGGAATGTTAATGTAATGACTATGTTAGTTGGTGGTAATCAAATGGGATGAGGTAGCACAATCCTCATAGAATATACTAAGATAAATTATGTATATGATAAATTAATCATCCTCAAAAACTAGATAAGAATCATAAATGTATTCAAATTGATTTGCAAAGTATGCATAACCAATATTTTAATAGCCACAAACATATTCTAATGCTAATGCTAATGTCAAGGCTCAACAGACTCTAAATCCAATGTCAAGACTGATGATGATTCTTCTTCTAATGCTAAATCTAATGTTAGTTCAAGAATAGAACTTGACTCTAATTTTAATTCTTCATCTGGTGTGGAGTTTCTAAAATGATGTTTTATTGAATGTTTGGTTTTGGATAAGTAAAGTCTTATGATGGCATAATGGGATCCATAAAGACTGGCTTGTCAAAGTGAGACTCCTGAATAATAGGTATAGGATCAATAGGAGATTCATCATAGGTTGACTTATTAAAAATGTTTGGTTCAATAAAAACATCTTGGATTGGTTGGTTTTCTTGGTCTTAGTTTATGATGAGTTATAAAACACTAGTTTTGAATATAGCTTGGTCTTTGAATGATTGTCTTGGTTAAGGTACTGATTGGCTCATTTGGGGTACTAATTGGATTAGTTGGTTTTTATAACATGGGAATGGATGGTAATAGTTCAATAATGATAGGAGGTTGTATAATGGTAAGGCATTTTGGAGTTTGATTTCTCACACAAGCTAAAGCATAGATTCCTTGAATGATATGGATAGGGTGTTATAAAGCTTGGTTACTATCATTAGCCAAAGGATGAGGTCTTGGAATGATAAGTTTGGGGTGTTGTGGAGCTTGATTTTTCACATAACCCAAATGATGAGGTCTTAGTATAGAAATGGTTGGGCATCATGGAGCTTGATTTCTCATATAAGCCAAAGTATCCAAGTCCTCATAAAAAACCTTATCATCCTAGTTAGTAACTTGATTTGGATTTTAAACAAGTGTTTGACTTTTTTCCTTGAATATGTCATGATTGTAGTCAATTTTTATGGCCATTATAACATAAATTAGATTGTACATGACTCTACCATAAGTGTAGCTAGACATATCTGCATAAATAAATATTTGAAACAAAGATGTTATAGAGTTCTACAAACTCTAAAAAATAATGTCCAAAGGATAAATGTTTCAAACTTGGTCTAACATGGTCAAAAAAGAGGGGTGGACTTGTATTTCCAAATAATGGTCTAAAAATGGAGTTGTATCTCCAAAATGGTATGTGCTAAAACTTGGCATAAAATATTTTGACATAAAATGTCTAATGCCAAAAATCATACATATAAAAGGTTAAGCATCTAAATAAAAATTGGAACATTAAATTTTATGTCCAAAGTGTTCCAAGTAGGTCTAAACTAGGAAAGGGAAATATTGCTAGGTCTTTTGGTCAAATATAGAGTCAAAAGCTAGGCTCAAATAGGATGTGATAGGACTTTTGGCTAAAAATGGTGTCAAAATCTAGACTTTAAACAAAGATGATGATGATATTTTAATCTAAAAATATTGAAACACTTTGACATAAACCTGACACATTGAATCAAACATAAACATGATGAGTTGGTATAAGTCACAAGGAAAAAAACAATTGGATAAAGGTTGTGTTCTCCCAAATAAAGGAAAAAACAATGATGAGGATAAGATCTGTGAACAAATAAACAAGTAATAGTTTTCAAATATGGATAATCAATTAACCTATGTTACACAACCCAAAAAAGAATGATTTGTATATCAATGTTTATGAAATGAGGACTAAACAAAAATCAATCAATGTTTGAATTCAAACTTGCCAAAGTTAATTAAAAAACTCAAGTATTGAAAATTTAGGCTTTAGTTAACCAAACAAGATAGATAAATTTGAATAGCATGATTGTGTTAAATAAAGATCCAACAAGGCTCAAATGATTGGTTTTTAAATAATGATAATTGAGACACAAGATAAGACAAGTCAATTGAAATAATTTGAGTTCCCTAACAACATCAGTGCTCTCAAAAGATATGATCAATGTTTTTATTTCAAAAAATTGTAAGGCATAAGACTTGGAATGATTTGGGTAGCACAATAGTACCCATATCAATCAAGTGTCATACCAAATTTGAAATATTTCTAAGACTTAGCATGCTAGATTAATTTTAGACACCAAATACTAAATGTGTAATATCTAACATGTTCAATTTAGACTCAAATTAAAATTTGCAAGATTTGACTAATTCCTTTTTAATCCCAAAATGAAATTTTTGATTATTCTAAGCATGTAAATTTAGAATTCAAATTGATCCTTTAACCCAAAATTGTTAGATAATAAACCCCTACTTTTAATCACTTTTTTTGTTGGGTAAATAATGTTTGTTTTTTAGCTCTCAGCTTTTTTATTTAATTCACATAGTGACCATTCATGATCAAAAATCACTAGTGTTGGTTTAGGAAACCATTTGGACTCAGTCTATTAGAACTATCATTAGTCATAAATAATCGATTCTAATTGATAAAAAATCCATCATCGATCACCTATGGACTAGAAGTGAAAACCAAAAAATATAAACATGTTAAGTTAGGCCTTGGTTAGCATAAAGATTAAGAAAAACTGTAAGGTTAAACCAAGTCAATGAATTTAAATGCCTTTGAAACCTATAAATCATAAATTTGAATGATGAAAAGAATAAAAACTCAATATTTATGAATGGGTTTCCCATACAACCCCAACCATCAATGGTTTACATAGAATTGGGATTAGTTAAGTAGAATCACAATCGACTAAGGCCAACTATCACTAGTTATACCTCATCATTGTTGGTTTCTATGTAGATCCAAGAAATAAACCAAAATCAAATCCAGTAAAAAAAGTTATAAAATTAATTTTATAGATATTTAAGCATCCAAATCAAGATTTAAAAGTTAAATATTGATGTCCTTGGTATGTGGGATGTGTTGGGTCCCACTGAGCAAGCCATTTGTGATGTTAGGAATTTAATGATGAAGGGGCAGTTAGATCAAGTGTTAGTCTCATAATGAAATAAAAATGAAAAAAAAAACACACTAACAAAACATAACACCTCCGTGCCTATATTATAGTGGAATCTTGGTGAACAAACAACAAATGACAAAGCTCAACTAAAATGTAAATAAACTTATAATTTTTTCTTACCTTCCTTAAATGCTCCAAATGATGTACTCATTAGTTTGCTTGGATTGTGCTCAAGAAGTCTTCAATAATGTGGTTTTAATATCTCCATATCCTATTAGCATTGTGGTTATCTTGGATTTGGCTTGATTTATTCTCAAAGTGGCTTGGCTTGGCTTGGTTCAATTTTGACATTACATCACTATGCATTTGCTTCATGAATCAAATCCTACATTATAACTCTACTATGTTCCAAGATCTCTAAATAAAGAGCTCTAGGATTGATTTTATAGTATTTTAAATCAACTTAGAATGAGTTAAGTTGTAACCTAGGTTTGCTTATTTAACCATATTAGAGTTAAAAGGTGTCCAAACCTCATGATTAGCATGGAATAGGCATGGTTTGAGATAATTTGGATTTTGGACAACTTGTAAAAGTTAATGATTATTTCCTAGGATATGATTTTGATTTTCAATTTTCCTTTTTGATAATTCATTTAATTTATCATGGATGAATTCAATTTGGATTTGATTAAGATTTGAAAGTTAATTAATCTCTTTTAGGCATTTGAACATTAGTGCAAGTTTTAAGTTAAATGATGTGTGCAATTGCTCTTTTTAATTGATTTATGGGCTAAATTGATTTAATTGCATGTTATGAAGCCTAAATCTAGACATTTAGATATTATTAGCCTAGATGTTCAATAATTGGTAAGAATTGGTCTAAATTTAGTATAAAGCCATTGGTGGCCACTTTTAAGTGTCTACATGAACTAGTTAAGGAAAAAGAATATATATAGCATCCTTAGAAAAATTATTAGGTTAGATTTGTACTTAAAATTATTATGCAAAATGATTGATGGATTTAGAATTGAAATGTTTGTTAGGTTTTCATTTATCTAAAATATTATTGGATAAATTATAGCAAGTTGTATATAGGGCCTTGTGGAAGGCTTGACCTCCACATAACCTTACATCTAACTTAGGTTAACCTAAGGGAGTTCGGTAGAACTATAGGAATTAACATGGTTGTTTAGGATATAATGAAGCTCTATCTTAAACTCCTTTTCAATTCTAAAATATATTTTCAATCATGGAATGATTATTTATTGATGGGTATATTTGATTTCACTCTAACTAGTTTTGTTGTCAAATCAGTTCAATATATAGTCATTAAGGTATTAAATAAACAAGATTAGAATTTGGGTTGTATGAGGTCTCAACTATGTATAAACCCATTTGGATTTTGGGTTTAGATGAATGGGATTTTTATTTAAAATGGGTTGTGTAGATACACACACATATATATGAATGTATGTATGTATGTATGTATTTATATGTATATACACAGATTGAGCTAATGATATATATATATATATATATAGAGACAAACACACACACTTATAACCTATAAATTTGGGTATTTCAGGGGAAAATGTATGTGTTAAATATGACCAAATATAGGATGGCTATATAGATAAAATCAAATTTTTGGGTTCAAATTGAATTATATTGCTTCAATTTCAAATGAATTTTGTACATTTTAAACCTAGAACATAATGTTCATATTTGGCTCTGATTTAGATTCTTTAACCTGCATACTTATTTATATATGGATTTGAAAATAAATTGATTAGAAATAATAACTTGGGTACATGTAGGTGAATGAGTGAACTATTGTCTATTAACTTAGATTTATGCATAGTTATATACATGAAGAGGTTAAGATTTCATTGTATTCATTATATGTGAAATACACATGTTTAACTATGACTAAGTATTACTATTACATATTTAGGTTAGTCTATGTTTTGAGTAAAAGATTTGCATAGTTAATGAAATAACTGGGTATGTGGTTATATATATATATATATATATATACACACACACACACACACACACACAATATATATACATATATATATATATATGTTTACACACACACATATACATATATATATATATATATATATATACATATACATATACATATATATATAGATATATACACATATATGTGTGTATATATATATGTATGTATATGTATATGTATATGTATATGTATATGTACATATACATATACACACACACACACACACACACACACACACACACACACACACACACACACACACACACACACACACACACACACACACACACACACAACTATGTACACAACTATGTTATGTTTTAAAATATTATTATAATAACAATGTGAATGCGGTGCATGTATATATTTTAATGTTTTATGAAAGCATTAAAATAATTTATTTAAGATTTTTAAATATAAAGAATTTTAAGATGTTTTGGACTAGCTTTTGGTATATGTGAAATATGAATAATTAAATAAGTGTGTGATATAATGTTGTTTTGGGGATGAAATAACATTACAAGTTTCTTTGTGCCTTAAGTAATTGGAATTCTATATAAATAATTACATGGATGGTATGTTATATGCAGGACTATTTTTTATCATGTAATAAACTAGATGTTATGGATTCATTACATTACATTTGACAGACTAAATGAATGTATTTGATATTTATGTACTTAGAATATTGTTATCATATAAATGGTAATATTTTGAATGAATCTAATTATTTTTATATTATTATATTTTTTAACCTAATCTTTCATTCATGACTCTAAATAATTTGTGGATGGATTCCACTAAATTAATTAGCACCATCAATGCAAGATGAGGTGTAATCTGATTGAGTGGTGTGTATGAAATTGATTGATCCTAAATATCATTAATTATTTAAAGCTTTGGCCAAATTATTTTTTTAAGTAAACATTATCATTTTATATATTGATATATTTTTCATATTTGAGAAATATCATTTTAGAATGGGTTTTTTTATGATACACATTATGTATTATATATATTTAAAACATGGGTTATAGTTTATCACTCTACATTTCCACACCATCATTATCTACCCATTAATGAAGAGGGATCTATGGTTTTTTGTTGGTGTGTAAAAGTGATCGAATGATGTTCCCCCTTCTAGTTGAGATAATACATTAGAGACTACACTTGAGATTATAGATTGATAATTGAGTCATGGAGACTCATGCTCCATGGAGTCATATATCATGTTTTATTATGTGAGATATTATTTATTGCTAAAATTTTTAATATTTATTCATTATACTTCTATAGCATTGTCTATGATGTTATATCAGTCAAGGTTGAATTTTTATTATTTCATTTTAGATGTAGTATTTATTTACTTCTTAGAATTGTTCATGATTGTTATATATATTCATGGTGAACCTTAGCTAAGTGGATTAGCTATAAACCTATTATTTAAATAAATGAATGAATCTAGTTAAATATCACTAATTATATTTCTCATTTTGAAATATATATGATGAATATATGTAATTAATTTGAAAAAAATAAAAAGTTACTATATTCTAGTAAAACCTAGTGGGATTATTAAATTGTAGTATCAAAGTTGAAGCTAAAAATCTAAGACATAATGTGTTTGATAATGAAAAATTATTCCCTTTTTAAGTATGAATAAAAATGGTGCACACTAGACTAGGAGGTGAGGATACTTAATACCAAACCCCCTTTTGATACAAATCAGTATGTTGCTGAGCAAACTACAAAGTTTGACCAAAATTTTCATGACCATGGAAGAGACAAGGGAATAAATCATGGGCCTATAATAGGAAGTGCATGGCCATGAAGATGAAAATTATTAGGAATAACATGAAGAACATCTTGATGAGGAGGAACATACTCAAGATCATAGGCATGATAAAGTGCCATAGGATGTGAGAACATGAGTAGCTATAGAGTTGGCACAAGATATGAAAAATGTAAATCTACCCATGTTTTATGGAACTATATTTAGAGATGGATTTGAAGTGTATTTTATAGAAATGGAGAAATATTTTGAGATTTTAAATTATTTTGAAGTCATGAAAGTAGGTTGGGGAGGTTATCAGCTTATTGGTGAAACAATAACTTGGTGGGAAAAAAAAACTTGAGATGAATCTTGACTCAACCACCACCACTTACTAATAGTTTGTGACATTTTTTAGGTCATTATCGCTTCCATAACTATATTTTGATCAAAATCCTATAGATTTTTAAAATATTAAATAGGGGAATTTATTGGTGAATGAATACTAGGAGCAATTCACTAAGCTCCTTAAGTATGTACCTCAATATCAAGTGGATGAGAGGTTCAAAATTAGGAAATTTATCATGGGATTAAAAACAAAAATTTGTTGTGAATTAAATGTGCATGGTCTATCTACTATGGATCCTATGTTTGAGAAGGTAATTAAGAAGGAATAAAGACCTGAAATCTCTTGCCCAAGCTAGAGATAAGTTCAAAAATAAATATGGAAGTTATAAACCATATTTAAAAAAGAATATATAGAATCATATGAGTGGAGACTCCAAGAGTCAATTCATGAATCAGAGCACCAAATTTAACATTAGTTCAGGGAACAAGAAACTTGGTAATGGTTTCAAGGGTCATTTCAAGGTAAACCAATAGTTTGACAAGAAAAGACTAGTAGGAAGTTATTTCATATGTGGAGGTGGCCATTTTTCTCAAGAATATGCTCAAGATAAGTTGAATAAAAAGGGTTCTTATTATTAGTAAGGTACATTCTAGTAGCTAATTCATGTAGATATTAATAATCATGAGGCTGAGTATCAAGCTTTACCCCTAGAAATGTCATCTATTTTATTTGATTATCCAATTTATATTTTTATTGATATAGAGTTAAAAAAAAATTTCATTGATCTACAATTATTAGTAAAGTTTGTATAAAATATGGAGTTATGGAAAATGCATGGTCATTATAGTATGAGAATGAATCAATGGTCAAAGCTGATAAGTGTTTAGTTGAAGATGAGAGTATTCCTAAGCTCACTATAGTAGTGAATATTTTGTTAGAATCATTGGGTTAATATGATATGATCTTATGAGTTAATTGGATTTCAATTTATAAAGCTAAGGTTTATTGTTTATGAATAAGACTGAGTGTCAAGAAGATTTCAAAAATTAGACATAGCCTTAGGGTGAGAAAAGGGAGTTGAAGTTAAGGTTTATTTATGTAATTCAACTCAAAAAAAGATTAAAGGAAGGGATTCTAGGAATTTATAATTAAGATAAATGAGATATAGGAATCTAAGAAACCATCCATAGAGGATTATCTATTTCTAAAAAAAATTCATGACATGTTTCTAGAAGAATTACCAGGATTGCCACCCAAGTGTGAGTTTATTTTCTCGATTGATATCATACCTATATAAGAGCCATAATCTAAGTCATCATAAATAATGAAACAATTGAATTAGTTGAGTTAAAATCACAAATTCAATATTTTTTGTCTAAAGGGATGATTTGACCAAGTGTGTCACCATGGGTACACCATTTGTATTTGTCAATAAGAAGGATGACACTCTTAACCTATGTATAAATTATAAGATGTTGAATAAATAAGTGATAAGAATAGATATTTATTTCCATGTATTGATGATATTTTTGATCAAATGTGAGGATAAATATTATTTTCTAAGATTGATATTAAAGTAGGGTATCACCAGTTGAGAATCTATGAAGAGGATATTCCAAAAATAACATTCAAGACTTGATATCAACATTACGAGTTCATAGTGTTACCATTTATATTGATAAATGATCTAGTAGCATTTATAAATATTTTAAATAGTGTGTTCATAGATTACTTAGATTATTTTATTTTAGTTTTTCTAGATGGAATCCTCATTTATTCCAATGATGAGTAAGGTCACTTTTAGCATCTAAAATTGTTTTTTCAACATTTATGAAAGCACATGTTGTATGGTAAGTTGTCTAAGTGTGGATTTTTCCAAAATAAAGTGTAGTATCTAGGACATATTATTATACATATGGTGTTTTAGTGGATCCAACAAAGATAAGAGCCATAATGGATTAATCGATACCAAATAATGTGCATGAGGTAAGGAGTTTCATGGAATTAGCAAGATATTACTAGAAATTCATTTCAAATTTCTCTAAGATAGCTGATCTAATTACCTCTCTTTAGCAAAAAATTTAGAGTTTCATCTGGTTAGATAAGTCTGAGTTATCCTTTCAATAACTAAAAAGGAGGGTTATTTCAACACTAGTGCTAAGAGTTCCTAATCCTAATCATCAATTATCAGTGGTCATTGATGCATCTGGGGATGAAATTCAAGAAGTTCTTATGTAGGATGGTTCAATGGTAGTCTATGAGTCTAAGAAACTAAAGTTGTATGAAGATAATTATTCCCCTGATGACCTATAACTTGCAATAATTTTTCATGCTTTGTAAGTTTTGAGGCATTATCTTTTGGGGAAACCATTTGAGATCAAGATTGATAACTTGGGACTCAATTATATCTTCACCCAAATGAAATTGAATGCTCATCAAAGATGATGGTTATAGTTCTTATCTAATTTTCATTTTGATATTAATTATATCAAAGGTAAGGAGAATAAAGTAGATGATGATCTAAGATGTAGAAGGTACATAGTAGTCATGGTTACTATGAAGAGTACTTTTTGAGCTCAAGTAATCATATTCTTGCGAGGAGATGAATTTTATGATCAGGTTATGAAAGCATAATCTAATAATACTCAAAATCGTTGGTATAAGGGATTTAAAATAGAGAGTGATGGTATTTTATGATATAATGGTAGGATGTATGTACCTTATAGAGAGAATTTGAGGAGCATATTACTAAATGAATTACATAATTACCCAATTTTAGGAAATTTAGGGGTAACCAGCCTCATGGCTAAGCTTAGACCACTCTATTTTTGGAAAGGAATCAAGAGAGATGTAATGGATATGTTTCATTATCTAGAATTTCAGCATGTGAAACCTTAACATCTGCATATAGATGGATTTTTATATCCACATGATATATCAAAATGGAAGTGGTAGGTGATTAGTATAGAATTCATCCAAGGGTTGTTATTATGATGAAATAGACATGATTTGATCTTGGTTGTAGTTGTTAAACTAACTAGGGTAGCATACTTCATACTGGGAAGCATGAAAAATGATTCACCTATGGTTGTAAAGAGGTTTGTAAAGGAAGTGTATTGATTGCAAGGTTATCTAAAGAAGATAATTTTGGATTGATATCTGAGGAGGACTTATATATTTTAGTTGACTCTAAATTTAAATCTAGGCATGCAGTTGAATTTAGCACTACTTATCACCCACAAACTAATGGACAAATAGAGCAGGTTAACTAGGTTTTAAAATATCTTCTTCATATGTATTTCATGGATTAACAACACAAGTAGGAGTAGTACATTCTATTATTTGAGTTTGATTACAAAAAATCATACTAATCAACATTAAATATGGCTATATTTGAGGCATTATATGGAAGTAGTCTAGAACACCAATCAATTGGGATAGGTTAGAAGTCAAGGTAGTTTTTGGACCTAAGATTCCTTCATAAATAGAATATCAAGTTAGGATAATCAAGAAGAGGTTGGCTAAAGCCAATGAAAGATGGAAAAGTTATGTTGCTTTGAAGAGAACAACTAGGTAGTTTTATATTGGTGATAAAGTGTTTATGTGGGTTGAGACTCATAAAAGCTCAATTAAATTTGAGAAGTTAGTGAAATTTTAACTGAGATATGTGGGACCCTTTGAGGTTCTATAAGTGGTCAATCCTATAGAATATATGCTTGTATTAACACCAACTCTATCTCTTTTACATAATGTCTTCCATGTGTCTTATCTTAAAAATTATGTTATTGATTATTTACATATATTGGATTAGAATTCTTTCTAGTTATATACCTTGAGGTGGTCATGGTAGAACCAATTAGAATAATTGACACTCATAAACTTAGTTTTCTTAATAAAGAAGTGTCACATTGAAAGCTCTATTGGAACCAATTTTTTAAAGATAATATCACTTGGGAGGACTATGATGAGTTTTACATGTTTCCACATTTTTTTACTTGATTTGCTATTGCATATTATTTTATTTTCTACTAAATAATGTTTTAAATTCATAACTTGTGTTATAATAAATGTCATCAAGATGATGACCAGCATTAGGGGGTAAGGATGTAACATCTTAATTTCCCTCTATGTTGAATAACCTATTTGATTAGTGGATTATCATGGTTATTAGTTGATTAACTAATGTTTGATTAAGTTTTATGTCATATGATGATTATGGTAAAATTATGTGTTGATTAATTTATATGATTGGTTTGTTATGAGATAGATTTAATTTTTATTATATACATTATGATCATGTTTTTTAATTATACATCATTATTTTATAGATATAATTATTTTTTAGGATAACTACCTTCATTATTATGAGGTGGATGTAGGACATATCCATTCTTTAGACTATGATGAAATGAGGGAATCATTGGAGTGGGTGGTTTATATGAAGATGTTTAGGGACAAAAGATAATGAAACCAGAAAACCATATACACACCACATTAGTATTTCATGTTGTGTGATTAATTGTTTGAGTAGATAGTTTTAGTATGCTTGTTTTCTATTTGAATGTCTATTTTTATATTTTGTATTTTTAGAACATTTTAAGTGATTTCATGATTTCACTAATCTAGTTATTGATGATGTTAATAGTTAGTTGATTTGATAAAATTGTGCCTAACTAGTTTAACGTAAATTACTATGGTGTTGTTCATGGATAAATATTCACTTAACAATACTAGTTTGCATTCTTTGTTAGAAATAATTGATATATGTTGATATGTAATTAAGTTAGTTTATCAATGACTATTTACATTTAAAAAATTACTAGTATCAATTTTAATAATAATATAAACCTATAAATGAATTAATGAATAATAATATTTTTGTTAAGTATTAACATAATTCAAAATGTTATAAAATATTACCATTGTAAACTATATACAGATAATATTTTTATACTTTAATTGATTATTGACACTTTATATCGTGTGGGAACCTGTCAAGTCTCAATCTCTCTGAGTGCATGCCTTAAGGGGTTCACCAAGAAAGGGGTGGGAAAACCATTAGTGCTTCAATAGATTATTGTTCTTTTTTACACTTTCCATCTACACAATTATCTCTTAAAACATCAAACCCTAATCTTATTTCCCTCTTTCTTATTAATTCCAGTCATTATCATGCTTTATTCATTCATTTCTTGCTTTGTTACCATTTGGACCTATTCAAAAAACTAGGTTGACCTAGTTGACCTAGTGTGTTTTAGGGACACTTTAGCTCCTTCAGTTTGTTATCCTCCCAACCAGCCTAGCACAAACCTAGTAAGTTAGCCTAAAAATGTGCTAGGTTGAATTAGATGATCTAGTACAACTGACATGTCCAAATTATTTTAGGTAAGACCTGATTATGTAGACAAGGTCATTTAACATTATTTAAAAAGTGAGTTGAATTAAGAAAAGAAGTGAAAATGAATATCTGCTTATTAACCATTCTACTTGAGCAATAAAGCTTTAGGGTTCAATACTTTCTTTGGAGTTCTAATCTTGCTTTGTGGAGATGTCTTTTGGATGATTAGGAGGTTGTGTAGCCTAGAGCTAATTTATCTTGGTTATCCTTAGAAACCACAACAATCTCTTGTGAAGCACCTTGGCTAAGGTAGAGATTAAGGCTTAGTAGGTTCATCTTCAAAGGTAAGTATTCCTAGCTTTATTTTCTCCTTTGTAAAATTAGATAGATAATGTAGTATGTATTATTCTCTTTTATGTATCAGGATTTCATATACATTGACATGGGTATATGTCTCCTATATATGTTTATTTTAGTTTTTGTTTATTTGTTTTGTTCTAACCCCCACTTTGTGCTACAAGCTTTGGTGTGCACTAGATTAGTTTAATTTTCTTGTTATTAGAATAATTTACTCTCTTATTTATTAGCATAAGTGAAATATCATATCATAGGACTCTTTTAGGGTTGTGTTATTATGTTAGACTATAAGCTTTGGAACACTTCCTAGCATGATATGTTGTGATAAGTCATACAAGTGATCCCCTAATCAGGTCTAGTGGATTCCCATATTCGTCATTCTCTTGCTTAACAAGTGTATACCCAATCAAAAGTGTAGGTGTGCTCTATCTTATCTAATCCATGATTAATTCATGTACATAATTCAATTTTGATTGTATACATTTTGGTGAACCCAATGTGAACCCTATCACACCACTACTTGGATTGTCTTCATGTTTTCATTTTTCTTTCCTTTCTTATTTAACATTAGCTTCACTTTGGCTTCACCTTTATTACATTATGGTGAACCTAACGTGAAACTAACCCTTGTTGGATTTATTTATTTATTTCAATTTTTTTCATCATTTCTATCATATATTTTGATATACTAGTTTGATTCTATCAACCCAATTATTTTTCTCTATGTGCAGAAACAAGCAACTAGATCAATCAGCTTGACCTAGTACAAGTTTTCAACACTTTTTAGACTTTTAGGTCAGCCTACTAGGTTGACCAAGTCAACCTAGTACACTTTTTTAGCTTCTCTAATAGGTTACTATATAGCTTATCAACCACCTTGACCTAGTTCTATAGATTGGATCAATTTTATCCAAGGTTCTTGATCAACAATCTCCTTCATTTCTATCTCTAAACCATCAAGGTCAGTATTTTATTCTCTATCTCTTTCTATTTTGTACTTTCTTTTTAGGTTTGTAGTCTTCAAAACTATCCCTACATAGCCAATTAGATCAACCTCATTGACCTAGTTTTGTGTTCTATCTGTTCTCTAAAATAACTAGGTCGACTTAGTCAACATAGTAGGTTTTATAGACCCTATCTTAGCTTCACCCTATCAACTTAGTTTGGTATGTTTTGTATATAGTGTTTTCACTATACTTTGTCTCAAATTTGGAATTCACCTTATATGTTAATAACATATTTTATTTTAGTTCTTTTCATGCTTAGAATAGTTCACATAGTCTAATTATGAGGTTTTAAACTAACCACTTAGTTTTAATATTTATATTTTATACACACATGGCCAAATCACATAACATCAACAAGCATTTTAACATTTGACTACCCAGACCAACCTACTTGGATTTCATCACCAAGGGGGAATCCAACTTGATGCTTTGGTTAAGTATAAATCATGGTTAATGTTATATTCTAGCTAACCACTTGACAACCTTATCATTGTGGTGTGTGAAGTGAAGGGATAGGCCCCAATACAAATCTTGTACCATTACCACTATAATATCTTTCATCCTAAACTCACCTAAAACCATCCATAGATTGTTATCTAGTACCTTGATTATAGCCAACTCCCTATCATTTTAAATTATTTTTAATAATCTAATTAGCATTTGAGGTTGACCAATTAGTTAGCTTTACTTTCCAAGTTATTTCTTGTTCTTTGCTCCATTATGCGTGAAAGAAATTGCATTAGTTAGAATTGGTGTAAGGTTTTGATTTTTGTGCATCAATTAGATTAGCCAACATCAATTAAATTGATTGTATATTTAATTTTAACATTTTATTTATTAGATCAACTACAAATTATCTTATTTCATTTCACAAACTTATTATCATCTCTTTCTTTTACTTCCTATTCACTGCACTAGGTTGAACCTATCGACCTAGCATATTTTTTAGCCCCTGTACACTACACTAGGTTGACTTAGTCAACATATCACTATTTACAAGATTCCCCCCCTCTTTTTAGTCTATATTCTCTATATTAGGTCAATTTTGTAGACCCTGTATAGTTTCACAGTCCCTATTTTTGCACTAGGTCAACCAAGTTGAACTAGTTCAATTTTAATCACTTTTTAATTCTTTACTTTATCATCTTGCTTCTTCTCCTTTCATCATGGACTATCTATTTTGTGAAAACATTGAATTTAAATCAATAAACATGATGTAATATACCAATCCTAATAGGGTCTCCCATAGACAAAATAGACTTCCTTTCGAGAATGATAGTAATGATCATATTACAACCCACATAATGGACTATGGGACCCCTCCTCATACATCTTTACAAAAAAAACCCTCCTTTTCTCTTATAGGATCATCTTGAGTTAGAGTATACTCCTAAAATGCTTTTCTTTATCATGGAATTCCCTTAACATAGAGGGAAGGATCCTTCCACCATCTATAACTCCATGATTAGCCATTAAGTTGAATAACCTCATTTTAATACTCCCACTTTCTCAACTAGATTTAGGGGTACTGATTTCTTCGCTTCTCAACCTCTTCCTTTAATCTTGACTCCTTCTTATGCCATGACATTTTCCTTAAATTTTTATACCTCCATGCCTAGTATCTCAACTAACATGGTAGGTTCTACATCTAGTGGGCCTCTCATAAGACCCACTATCCTTAATCCATCCACTACTTCATTGTTAACTATCCAAGGCACTCATTCTTTTATTTATTCTTCCTCTCAACCATTTACTAGTCCATATTTTTCTTCACAAGTAAATTTTGTCACTAGTGCCTCAAATTCTCATAGCTCTTTTCAATCTCATATCAACACTAATAGTGGCACCTAAACCATTAATACCAACACAAACACAAATACTACTTCTAATAAGATTAATCAAACTCATCAGCTATTATTATAAACTCTCAATCAAATGAACACATTCCAATATCATAATATGAATCAAATGATGTGAATGTAGAACCACCTTCTTAATATTCAATGCAATCCTCAACTAATGACTTGGGGCACACATAACCAAAGTTTTCCTCCTCCCCCTCCTAAATTCTCAAGGAAATTTCATTCATCAACCTCCTTTAGTTAATAAAACCATCAAACATCTACAAAATGAACCTCTCACTACTCAATATAATTTCCTACAATGGATCAACCAATCATACCCTTCATTTTAAGACATTTGGAAATATCTATAAGGATTGGGTCAAATTAAACACTTTTGTTGCTACCAAAATCCTTGTCAAAACCCTCATAGGTGATGACTTGGATTGGTATAGTCAAATTATACCTCATTCCATTACTAGTTTGGAGGATTTAGTGAATTATTTAGTACAATCATTTCAAACTAGTGATCTTCCTAAAAATACTTTGGCTCATTTCATCAATTGCAAACAAGACAAAAATGAACCCACCCAAGCCTTTGTTAAATAATGGAAGACTTTATCAAACAAGTGTGAACATAACATGGCTGATGATAATATCTTTCCTCTCTTTACCAATTCTCTTTATCCTAAATTATAATATCAAGTTTGCACCCTCTCTCCATGTACCTTGGAGGAGGCCATTGACCAAGCCAAATGACAAGATTTCCTTGTGTCAATTGGAGCCACCCCAACCTTTTGTGGGTCCATCTCTATTACTTGAAAACAAAAACCACAATATTACCAATTATGGTGTTACTAATTCATATGATACCATTCAAAATGTTCAAAATTTTGTTTCTACCCCTTTTTGGAATCAATTCCTCCTTCTCAACAATATACTAATCCTCATTTCTCTTCACCAAATAACATTATTGTTCATAAACCTATTTCCTTAATTGAATTGCTTAAATTTCTACCTAGGCCTCTTCCTTGAGAGATTGATCTTACTCATCCAATGAAAACTTGGTATGATCCTAGCAAGTTTTGTTGGTTTCATGCTAGTTGGGGTCACTCTCATGAGACTTGTAGAAAACTTCATAATTTAGCTATGGAATTTCTTCATGGACCTACTTTTGATAATGATTATATCATTCAAAATCATCAATAATCTTATGAAAATTCTCTCAAGGACTATAAAAATTATGATAAATATCAAGCCTTAAATCAATAAAATGCTCATTTAACTATCTATAAAGATCCTTTACCTAATCATTAACCTATTCAAGAAAACCAAGACAAGCCTACCCCTTCCACCAATAATGTATAAAGTCGTGTTGAACCAACCTCCGAAGATAATGTGGTTATCATGACTAATATGTGAATGGTGGTGGCTTTCATTGATTCTCAACCTATTTACACCTCACCTCCTTCTCAAACATACCTTGTTATCAAAAATTCTTATCCAGTTAATTTTAATGAGTTGGGGCAAGAAGATATCATAACCTTTGATAACAGTCCAATTTATGATTCTCCTTTGGATAACACATCCCATTCTATTTCAACCACTCTTCCATCATCTTCTAATACCAATGATAATCAATCTTCTAATGATAATCAACCTTATATTAACACTTTTACTTCTCAAGATCAATTTGAACCTATTAATTCAACATATCAATATGATTTATAACCTTCTAAAATTTATCATTCTTATCAACACAAACTTAAATTATCTTCAGCTCCTCATTCTGAAGACCTCCTTTACCATTATGTGCCTATATCTAACAATTTTCTCATGGGTTATGAGGAGTGGGATCCCATTACAGAGCTCACTAATCTACCATCTCAAATTACATTTTTTGAGCTTATGAGGACCTCTCCCCATCATCAAAACCATCTTATGCAACTATTATTTGAGATGAATGTCCCTCATCCTCCCTTAGTAGGATGAGAGATAGCCTTATTTGGTTCTAAGGATAGTATCTTGAAATAATGTGAAGAGATGTCCATCAATCCTGATAAAATTATTGACACTTCTCTTTATTTTAAATTTCTCATTGAATCTATGATTCTTGATGATATTTTTCTTCATGCATATTATCTTCCCTTATTTATTAGCATCCATATAGGTAATATCCAAGTTAAATGAGCATTGATTGATGAGGGTTCTAGCACTTGTGTTATTTCTTTTGATTTCATTAAGAACCTTGGCTATTCATAATGTAATCTTAAGTCTACACATAACACATGACAAGGATATGATAGAAGGAAAAAACTTCCTCTTCAGTGTGTTTGGGTTTTGATTACTATCCCACCTATCACCATTTATGTAAAAGTGCTTATATTTAACTTTCCCCTTTCTTATAACATCTTACTTTGTAGGATGTGGACTCATTGTATGTGAGATGTCACTTATTTCACCTGCCAATACATTAAATTCCCTCATAATGGATCCATTTACATGATTCAAGGAGATACTAACACTTATAATTTTGAACAATTCCAAGATTATGGTATTTTCAAGCTTCATATTCTTGAGCCTTTGCCTAGCATTCCATTCCATGAGTCACAACATTTAAGTTTTCCTATAAACTCAACTAGAGGTTACAATGGGCATCTAAATCTCATTGGTAACATTTATCCCGAACTTTTAGACTTCTATGATGATAAGCCTAAAGAAATTAACTTAAAGATAAATTTTTTTGATCTTATGCCTCATCTCATCTCATAGCTTCCTGCTTCCTTGAAACCTTGTTCTCAAAAACCTATATGTGATGACATTCCCATAGTCTTATCCAAGATGCAACATTCTATTACCGTGCTTATTATGATGATAAAGTTATTCCAACTTATGTCATTGATATTCATATGCTGGATTATGATGATGTCTATTTTTTAGATGGTCCTTTATTGGGTGATCTTGTCCAAATCCGTAATACTGAGATTGTGCATTATCATTATTCTTTACTTAAGTATTTTCATGAATCTTCTCATGTTAAAACATTTATACTTATTGATTCTTGCATTTTCCCTCTTTATCATAAAGTAGAGATGGCACTGACACCTACAGTTTTTGAGGAGCCCCATAAGATTATGCTCATGGATTATGTTATGACCAGACCTTACCATTTTGTTAGGTTCCATTATTATTTTCCTTATTTTTACTCTTGATATTAGTGATATCCTCCTTAGACCTTCTATTGATCCCACCCTTCTTACAGTGGAACCTATGTCATAACTAGTTATTATTGCTACTTCTATTATTCTCGAGTCTACTCTTGCTTCTTCCACTAGTACTCCTTCTATTAAGCCTAGTTCCATTCCTCCTCCATCATCAGCATCTCTTGTTAATGGTTTTCTTCCTTTAAATAAAATGGATCCTCTACCCACAAAATTAGTTAATGATTCATCTCTATCTTCTTCCATGCCTATTATACCTTATCATGTGAGTGTTTCTCCTAAAAATACTCACAAGTGTATCTATTACTTCCATGGGATAGATAATCACTCTTATACCCATTTTCATAAGTTGTGACAATATACTTATACATTACATCCTTATTCCCCATCAATAGACACTACCTTCCCTCCTCCAAATATCCTTCCTGAATATATACCTAAGTATGGTGAGTGGTATTATCTATGACACTAATGTGGCACACATCACACCAATCATTATCATATCCTTCAACAACATCTTAAGGACCATATTATATCTATTCATATACCTTATACCATTCTTCCCATAGGTAATTATCATAATAAGGCTCCCCCTTATTCTCCCATAGCTACACCTCCTGTGGTCCCTTCACCACCTTTCATACCTCCACTTATGGTTTCTTCTCCACTCGTGGACCCTTCTTCACCCATGGATCCTTCTCCACCAGTGATTCCTACATTTCCCATAGATATCATTCCCATGCATTCTCCTAAAAATCCTTTGCCTAATTTCCCTCCTCAACATGAACCAATGAATATTCATACTTTTTCAATTGAATAGATTAGAAAAGAAGTATTTTTCTAATATTCAACAAAGATTGATGAGACATTAACAACAATTCATATTCAGCTTCATAGATATTATATGATCTCTTGGATAATGTGTGTGGATATATTTACCAATAATTATGAGCATATGCATGGTGATTTCACAATTTTGATTCTATGTGTGCTCCAATTGGATTTTCATATATCTAACTATATCATTTGACATTATGTCAAATTCTTACTTATCTTATATAGTGATCTTCCTTATTATACTATATTCCTTTCTTATTTTGTCATTTAATTTTCACATATGATTTTCCTTCCTTATCATTGGTTTATATTTCTCTTTACATATTCTTCTTGTCACATACCTTGGATTTTTATTTTGTGAGTTACTTCATAAGACTACAGATAAGACTCGATAATTCTCAAAAAAAGATCATTTATTTTTCTTATTTTATTCTACCTTCCATTGTTATTTTGGCATCCCTTATGGGTCTCTCTTTTGTGATTTGATTTGTAAGACCATGGATAGTACCTAACATCCCTCACAAAATCATCATATTTTTCTTGTTTTTGCCTTATATCTTCATGATTCTTTGTTTTCTTATCCCTAAATTTGAAAAATAATCATCATGGTGACTTGATTATACATACCATGTTTTCTTTGATTATTATCTCCTTTTACCATGTGATTAGTTAGGAAATAATCTTTCTCATTACTATTTCCTTTTATCATTCTAGCTTTGGATCTCCTTTTTCCTTATTTCTTTTCCATAAACTAAGCATCTACATGGTTGAGACTTGATATCACATACTTTTTCATTGTCAAGAATAAGTGTCCTAGTCAGTCTTTTTTCTTTAATTACTTAGCTTCCTTTAGCCTTATCCTATAGCTTATTTGTGTGTATCACTATCTCTCTCATGATTTGTCATTCCAAGTTTGTAAGGAAGAGTAATCTTAAAATAAAGGCCTTTAATATAAATTTAAAAGACAAATCATTTAAATGAAAGGTAAACATATGAAATATATTAAAAGTTAAATCACACTAAAAAATATGATTCAAATCACATCTCCTTCTTCTAGTTAAAGCTCAAAGTCCACAATTTACCTCATGATAGAGTAGATGTCCTTTAAGGTGTGGTAGGATAGTATATTAGAAGAGAATAATTGAAAAAAATCTTAGAGTGCTACCTACTTTATGATGTAAGTACCCAATCTTTGTAGTAGATCAATGGCTCTATAAGGGGTCTTAAGGAGAAGAGAACATGTCATGGGGAGGTAGGTCCATTTTAATTTTCCTTGTACCAATCTACCTTGATGATTTGATCTTATTAGCACACTTATCTACCTATAATTATTTGTGTCTATAGGGAATAGGTTTCCTTTGTATATAGATGACCATTAGTCACTTAGTGTCTTCTCATGTCGTTATTATGCCTCTTACCTCCTAATATTTTTTCCTAAGATGCCTAATTATTTGATTTTTACATGCCTTGTTTCATTCCCTTTACTCATATTTCCTCTTGAGATATATTATTTTGCTTTTTTATCACACCCTTTGGGTTTTTCATTTGTGAGTTGCTTTGTAAGACTGCAGATAGGATCTGACATCCCTCACAAATTACAATCTTTTCCATCATATTAACCTTATCCATAATATACTTGGTTGTTCATGATTATTCCACCTAAAGTGGTGTTCCGTTTGTTGATTTGTAGTGTAAGACCATGGATAGGACTTGACCCTCCTCACAAAGTTTTCCAATAATCAAGTCACCATCAAATTACATGTGTCAAACATGAGATAATATTCTCTTGATTATGAGGTTACACATCATTTGACATGCTTCCTAACTTGCATTAGTATGTTTTATGATTACTTCATTTTTATTTCATCTCTTGTTTTATTATTTTTTGAATGCATTTAAGATTTCAACCATTTCTTGAATTTTGTCATACTTCCCATCTTGAATTAGTTTGATAAATTTAAGACCAAGTTTTCATTGTTTTTTTATTTGTTTTTATTACCATATGTGCCCTTCTTCATACCTTCCATTTTATTACTTTATGGTCATACATCCCAACATGATATTTAGTATGATTTCATTTGTTTAATTTGGTGCATAAATATTTCACTTTGGTTTGAAAACAAATCCCCTTTTTACCATCTTATTTTCCATTTATTAGTTCTTTATACTTAGTCATTTTCCATGTTATTACACATTCCCCAGCTTGAATTAATGTGTAGTGCATTTTTGATTGATTATATTTTTCCAAGTCTTTTCACTTGTTTCTTTTTAACCATGCATGTGTTTTTCATAATTCTAAAAAATAAAACATGTCACATATATTTCCCATAGCATATATGACAAAGCTAAATACATGTGCTAGAAAGAAATATATCCAAAGCATCCACAAACACAACCATCATAAAGACAACATACACAACCAACAACAATAATCCAAAATAATACATCATATATATACATATATATACATATATATACATACATACATACATACATATATATATATATATATATATAAAGATTTTGATACAACATATACAATCATATAAAATGCTCTAGCACTAGGGTTGGGCTCCATTATATCTATCTCATGGCCTAGCCACACTACTTGTTGAGGCCTCAGTCTAACTCTTCTGAACAATACACTGTAATGATGTAGTCTAAGATATCAATCCCTCTACTTTTACCTATATACATGATATCTATACCTATGCCTACACCAACTTGGTTTAGGTCATTTCATGTGCCTACATTAGCTAGGTCTACATCACCATATATGTTTGTATCATCTATGTCACTATGCCTAGATGCATATCTCTTTCATCAGTTAAGGGCTACCTATCGCATATACCCATCTTTGTTATTTGTTATACACTCTCTTTCTCTACATTTATATCTACTTCATATCATCTCCCATTAGTTTGAACTATCTCACCTAAGCTAGGGTAGATGGTACATTTAGATCCTCTAGTGTCATGGGGTTGTATGGCTATAGAGTCTCATCTAAGATGTCATGGAGTGATCCCCTAACTAGGGACCCCCATCTCTCCTCATCATCCTTAGGTGCACCTATAAAATCACACTAGATGGATGTTAGGTTATTATCATATCTCAAAATATCTATCTATCTATCTATTTCCAAACATAAGAAATAAATAAATCATATTTTTATTACTTAGTTATGTCTCAGCTATTATGTTCTCACCATCCATGTTACAACCTATCATAATTTTTGCATCTATGTGGCCTCTTAATAATTCCTCTATAGGTCACCTCTTCATCTTGAACCCAACTATCATGGCTCACATCCATCTCAAATTACACCTAAGTGATCTCTCTCTCATCTATCTCTCCTATGGATCCTCTAATAACCCACTAAAGATGATGATGTTCTTTGTTCTCTCCTCCTACCTCCATCAATGTTGTGTCCTTAGTGGTCATAGCTCATGTCTCTATGGAGCTGGTGGTGGTACATATGGTATTTTTACTTCCACTTCTTCCTCCTCCTACTTATCTCCTAATTATGCATGACCATTCCATGATCTCTCCCAGTGTTGCATCAATGTCTATCTCACTATTAGTGGTTCAATTTTCCTCTTCCCTCATGGCTCTCTCACATGCCAAGTCCACTACTTGGGTATGAGTATCAATGTCACTAGATGATTTAGACCTATCTACATTGGTACCCATGCCATCATATGTGGATCTCTCCACTAGTATAGTGTCTTATCACCTCTCTCCTCTCTAACACTAGTCCAATTATGTGTTAACTTTCCCATGTAGATGTTAGTTACTCATATGGTCCACATACTATGTCATTACATCTCACCATCTATATCACTAGCATGTGGGGCATAACCAATGTTATCTGATCCTCCTTCCATCTCCTCACCCAATATAACCTATCATCAACCACATGGGGCAACCCATCCAAATGATAAATAGTAAATCTCTCATATATCCATGTTGTCAATAGTATAATTGATCTTATGATCTTATGTCCTCTGACCCACATCTCGAATAGATCATGAATAAACTAGATCCAAATGATAGAACCTAGATCATATAATACTCCCTCCTTTGGCATCATCATACTCAAGTCTAACATGAATAGTGGTACCTTACCATCTGATTTGTGATAAAACACTCACTGTGTCATAAGGCTTATCACCACCTTTTGAAGATCTAGAATCTATGATTTATACACATCATCGATAGTCACTCTCCACCTTGGAAATATCATCTAGGAGATTATATCCCATATGGCTAAGGATATTTTCTCCTATGTTGTTTAATATCCCTATGATCACTAGTACTCTTACTATAGGTAGTCTAAGGATGGTATGGCCATTCTCTAGTGTGATATCCACCTCCCATTTGAAGGTGTTGGTCAACCAATCCCAAAATAAGGAACATAACCAACACATTCATACTAAAGGGGATCTTGTACATATCTGATATACCTCCTAGACCTATGGATATCAATCTAGCTCTATCTTCATCTATCAACCTATCTAACAAATTTGATAACCAAGACATGTCTAACAAGCTCTAGAACTATGGTCATCTCTGCAATCAAGAGATAATAAAAGATGTATTAATTCCTCCATGTCATGTCTAATCATTATACATTCTTTATAAATTATATTTTTAATAAAAAAACAAGCATAATTTATTCATTTTAATCCATTTTATCCTATGTTGGTCCCTCTTGCCCTTCTTTGGTCATTTTGGGCCATTCTAGCCCTCTTTCAATTTTAGGCATGCTTTTTTCTATTTATTCTAGTTCCTTGGTCAACCTAGTTTGACAAAAATTTCCCTATTTGTATCTTATTTTATCCTAAATTTCTTATTCTTCCCCTTATCATCTTCTCACTAGTGTTAATTTTTCATTATGTCCCTTATAGACCAACTAGACACTTTTTCACTAGGTCTTAGCTTGCAAATTACACTAGGTCAACCTATACCTACTAGGTCAACCATATGGATTTTTACCCTAATTTAACTTACTAGTTCAACCTATTCGACCTAGTATTTTTGTGTGTTGACCTAGTATATTTTGTTAAAAATATGTATTTTTTATTATTTTCTCCCTATTTCCTTCAAACCGATTTCCTATCTTCATATTTTCTACCCTTAAAATATAATTCTATTCATATTTGACATATATAAATTCTTGAAATAAAAATTTACTAAAAATTCACTTAATTTAATAAAAATTTCAAAAATTAGTTTGAGATTCATAGATGTATACCTATAGTGTACCCATTGTCACTTCTGAAGCTCCCTCTTGCCTAACATGTCATTCCCTCACCATCCTAGCTCATTTTATCTCCAGAGCTCTTTTTCTGTTATTTTAAAATTCAAAATAACAAAATGACTTCCTTTTTTCCTATTTAAAACCACTCTTTCATAATTAAAATTCTTCAATTATTTTCCTTTAGATTCCTTATTTTTCTCATACCTTTGTTTCTACTCATCTATTTTGCAAACCATAAAATACATTAGATTCATGGTAGCGTAGAGATTCTTTTCCACTAATATGTGCCTATCTTCCAAAAATTTAATTTTTTAGGTATTTTTTTCACTAACTTTTATAGGTTTGCCTAGTGTATTTTAAATTAGATTCCTTAACTTTCTTATAGTCTTCTTATTTATCTACAACATTAAGGTAAGTTAAAGGCATGTGTTTTTCAATTCTATCCTTTTATTTATTTTATTTATTTCTTACTGCACCATGTTGTGTAGACTAATTACCTAGTGAATACCAAATTCTTGAGTTTGATTAACATTAATTATCACCCTAGGATACATACACTTTTCAAAGATGTTAGCACTATATATGCATTATTGATTCATAAATCAGCTTGTTTTACTAGTTGCAGTACAATGAACTTATGTTGATTTACTAGATAGTTATACTATAAAACTAATATAAAAAAATACATAATTATTTCACACTTATAAATTATGCATGAATCACACTTTATATAATCATATTAATAATTAAATCTACTTACATACTCTTAACTAAGGATGGTAAGGATCTTCACTAAAAATCCTTCTGAGAGGGCCCTTCCTCATTCATAATTGAGTTCCAATCCTTCTCTAAGAGATTTGAAAAAGCTTCTTAAAGAATCAACTTTATCATTACTCAAATCTATAGCAACTAAAGATTGCTATAAAATATTACAATGCAATGACTTCTATAGTTTTATTAACATCCAATGTCAATTTCAACTTCACTAACTCTAATTTGATCTAGGTTCTACCATTAAATATAAAAGGCCATTTATTAATTTATAACTAAAGACACCAAACTAAGAAAAATACAAATACTTTAGAAACTACCCCAGTCAACATTCAAGTAGTTAGTAACCAGAGTTACTTGTTTTAGGCTTGACTGGGTTAAGGACAAGGTATAATGTTTAAATACTTTATTTCCTTTTGTCTCATTCCCATTGTCTTTATCTTTCTCATCTTTGGTAGCATATTCAAATTTTATTATATGTAGGGAGTCCATATAATAGCTATGGTTCTTTTCATTTATCCAATTAGTTCCAAAGGCAGTTGGATGTGTCCTTAATATTTGATTATAATAATAGCTATTTTTTATACAGTGGCTAAGGGCAATGTATAGGTGAAACCTAAAATTATTGTAGGCACTCTACAGTGGATACAAGAAACCTGTAGGTGAAGCCTATAGTTATTTTATGCACTCTTTAGTTGCTACAAGTAACCTATAGGTGAAGTCTATAGTTGTTATAACTAACCTGTAGTGGTTATGGGTAACCTATATGTGGAGCCTATAATTGTTGTGGGCATCTTGTAGTGTCTACAGGTATCCTATAAGTGTTGTGCCCAAATGACATCTTGTAGTCTTACATTATCCTTCAAATAAATGTTAAATAAAAACACACAATTATAGTCTAATCAAGGAAAAAACATCAATAATTCATAACATAACATATATACATTAATGGACACACAAAATCATAAATTCATTCATTCACTTCTATGATTCATGGATGGTTATGGGGATTTACATACAAAAATATATATACTAGGTATGCATGAGGCTATAAAATAGATAAATTGGTGGCCTCATCACACCTCCCTACTTAACCTCTTGTTTGACCTCTAGTAAGCCTTGGCTGCATTTTGAAACCACACAAATTTATAAAACCAAGGGGATAAATGTAGCCTATGCCTTTAAGGATATAGAATCCTTCAACATCATCAATGTTCTCCCATCTCTTCTTCTCAACCTCTCTATCATCTGAGACCTTTCCCTCCTAGTTAAGAATTAAGAACCAAAACAAAGGAGGTTGAAACATCAATCCCAAGTATTTTACCCTTCTCTTCCTGACAAGCTCAATATACATGTATACTTTATGTATGGCTTCCCTAAGGTTTTGAGGGGAGTAAGTTTTATTTATTTTTAAAAAATCAGAGAGTTATACCCATCTGTGAGAATAAGAAACAAAAATTTCCTTTCCATCTCCTTCCATTAAACTCAAATAATGATTCTAAAATTCTACATGTTTCCTGATAACCCATTCTTGTAGAGTATTTTAGTTCATGAAAGAGATCCATTCTTTTACTATAACATCTAGATCACTTGATTCAACCTCATCATTAGGGTAGCTTATTTTTCTTTTTCTTGATACTCTTCCACTTGTTTCCTTCTTCCTATTTCATTAAGAACATATGAATAAAATGCATTTAGTTGGACATCTCCTAAGTAGATGTTTGGATTCCAATCTGCATTACTAGGAACAACATATTAGTGGATTAAAACTTACTTAATCAAGATTGGAGGTTAGGATCAACATGTCTATATACTTCAAAGAAATATTTGAGGTCACAAACCAAGACTGATCATTATAGATCCTATCATATCTAAATTTAAACCATCTCTCTTCTAGGTAGACAACATACACCCTAGAAGGTGCTCTATACCACATTAACATTTCAATGGTTTCATGTGTTTTATTAATCTTTTCCTTTAGATACTTGATCCTAGTTTCAACTATTTTTAGTTTTTTTCCAAGTCCACTTTTTATTTTCTAGTTTCAACATATACTCTAAATCTTTAGACTAACTTCTTATAGTGAGTTTCATCATCACCAAATTATTCCTTGAGAAAATGTAGGAGGTCATCAATTTCTATAGGTGTGACAGCTAAAAGATCTACATCAATGACTTCTTCTAATATAGGTGCTTTTCTAATGGGCAATGGAGTAGGAAATCTATTGCATAAGGGTACTAAAGCCAAAACATAATCTGTTGTAGGTGCTTCTATGGCCAAGGTAGATGAAATTATTGCAATTTCCTCTAAAGAAGATACTATAGGTTCCTATAATACCTTTTCTCTATTCATATAAGGTTCTAAAAACTTTGGTGCCCCTAAAATTGTTTCAATGCCTCTTTTTCCTTTCAATTCTATTATTTCATTCTTTATCCTATATATTTCTTTCAAAACTTGTTCCAATGTTTGGAACTCCTAAGCATGGGAAAATATCTCTTGTTTTGCTTCTCTTTCCATAGTTTCTTATTTAATCAATTCCTCTTCTATTATAGGTTGATCTACCATTCTCAATCATTATTCTATATACCTAATGTTTTTAAGGAGATCAATGTCTTCCTCAATAAATTTAGATGGCTGGGGTGACTGTTCTTCTTCTTCCTTGGTATATTCCTCATTAGTAGACCATTCTTTAATTTCAAACCCATCATGGGTCTTCTAAAACTTGGGCTCTTTTCTTGGATTTTCATCCTCACTAATGTCTATAGGTGAAGAGACTATAGTTGTATTTTGTTTCTTAATTCTTTGAGATATCATAAAAGGAGGTCTCCTTCTTCTTAAGATAGTGGATTTCTTTTCTTTAGTTTTTATCTTCCTTTCAAGAGGGGTCATTGATGGAACTTATTCTTCCTATGAAATAATTGATGGAAGAACTTTCTCTTATCTTGAAGAATCCATGGTGGAAAGATAAATCTATGGTGAATAGATAGTGGGATAAGGAATATGTTGTTATGGACTTCCCTCCTCTCTGTCATAAGGAGGTAGGACTAGTTTCCTTCTCTTTCTTCTACCTATAGCAATTTCAAATAGATCCTCCGTAGCTATGGGTTGACCAGTAACACTAGTTCCTATAACATCTTCTTTTACAATATATTGGGCTTGATCCTCAAGGGATTTCTCCTTTTTATTACCCTCTTTTTACTGAGGTTCATTATTCTCTAGGGCTAAAAACTATTCCCAAATTAGATCAAGTCTGACATAATTTATTCTATGTTTAGTTATCAACCATATTAGGCAATGATGGGATAGGGGATTTTCAATAGCCTTCTATTACTCTTTGGACATCCTTTTTAGAATATCCCATAAGTGATTTAGAACATTAATGGTTTTTTCATACTTTAAATGATTCAAAAATTTAAACTAAAGAGTATAAATTAAGGAATACCTTCTTTCATACATCATGTATCTAATGATGTACCAATGTTATCTCCCTCTAGACTATAGGTAAGTAGAGTCTCTCTACTTTCTTTAGTACTAATCTTTATTTTTCTTGACAAAACCATTCTCTAGCTTCTTGACCATTAGATTTATCTTGATATTTCTCTCTTATAATTGGCATCCCAATTTCCTAGCTCACTAGTTCTTTAATGACTAGAAATGTGATGCCATATATAGTAGCTTAGTTTCCAATAAAGGATCCTATAAACTCCCTAGCAAGGGATTTTGAGAAATGTTATAATTTCTCAAAATAGGTGGTATAACTAGTTTTATTGAAAATAACCCAACTAGCTTGATCTCATCGAAGTTGCCTATGATTTGTGTGTTCTTTCCTCACAACTGACCCTCCCATTCTTCTAAGTTTAACTTTTTTTTCAATATTTTCAACTAAAAATAGGCAACACACTCTATTTAGTTTATAAAAATCTACCTATAGCAAATCAGAGGTTTATTCAATAATGGTGATCTATGGTTGTAGGTTGTAGGGTTATTTTAGCTTTGTGTGAATGGGTGTGCTTATAAGGGAAAGAAATGAGATTGATTACTTTACATATAGGTTATTATGGATTAATTATGGCATTTAGTCTCACATGTTTTGAAATTTTATTGTGTGATATTCTCACTCAGAACATCCTCCTACCACATGATTTATCACATGTCCTCAAGTGACATGGAGTGAATAGGATAGAAGGGATAAAATGGGGTCATAATTAAGGATATAAGTGTGGTTTGGAAATCCATCATGTGGGTTTAAATTTGAGTTGAGGGGTATTAAATTAATGATGTATTTCATGATTTAATATGCCTTTCAATATCATACATGTTATATTAAAACAATGAATACTTTTTAATGATCAAAATACATGGTGTACCTTTTCTAATAGTTTACCTAGGGTTATGCCAAGAATATGCATGTGAGTGTTTGAATGCAAGTGATTTGATGGAATGTAATGATTGTTCTTGTAGTTGTAACTAGACTAAAGTGGGACCCTTTAGAATTAATGATGAGATCATAGGATGTTGGGCCTTAATGGTGCCCTCAGCTCACCTACATGTGGGTCATGACAACTTGTATAGAACTAGAACAAGGGTCTTAGACTTGGATGAGAGATTATTACACTCCTTCTACAAGGTGGTTATTTTAGAGCTAAGTGATCCAAGTTAGGTGTTGCATGAACATGGAAGGGGGTAGTTGAAGGTGTTATTTTTTAGTGATCTTCTTTTGCATAAATATCCTATGTACTATTGTATTACCTATGGATCCTACCTAGTGACTTTGCCCTATTTTTCAAGGGTAATATTGAGCATGGTTTTGAATTTTTTACTCTAATCCTCATTCATTCCTCCTCTAGCTGGTATGGTATCTTCCATGTATTCTCAAAATATCATAGCCAAGTTTATAGCTTAGTGTTTGGGAAAAAATATCCTACATGTGCTTAAAGAGATGTTAGGGTATGCCTATAATAACCAAAGATGGTACTCATAGTAATGGTTAGGCTATGCCTAGCTATGGTAAAAGTGCCCATAGTAGTTATAAAAGAGATCATAACAACTGAAGGAGGTGCATATAGTAGTTATAGAAGATGTTGTAATAAATGAAGGAAGTGCTTGTAATAGTTACAAAATGGCCCTTGGCAACTGGAGGAGGATGAATAGTTTGCTTAGAATGATTTTTTATTTTTCATTTCTTGTTTTTACCTCTAAATAACCAACAAGCTAGTTTCCTATTTAGGACTAGTTTATAGTTATAAGTAGCCAATAGGTTAGTTTTCTACCAAAAAACTATCAACAACACCCAAAAAAGGGTTTTTATTGTTCAGTTTTTTTGTTTGAATCTAACTACTGCCTATAGTAGAATGTTTATTCCAGGTCCTTTCCAACTCAATAGTGAGGGTGACTAGTCAAGGACTAAGTGAAGGTCTCAATATTCATGCTAGAGGAGGGCTAGGATGTCCTCCTCTCCTTTTTCATCTATGTCTTGGCTAGTTTTCTCTTTGTTTGGTGAGACATCATATTGATCCAACACATCATTGTATCCATTTTGTAATTGTGTGTATGTGCTTAGAAAACTCCTCCTAATTGAGTGGCTTTTTGTACAAATTTAGTCTATGGACATTGACCAAAAGATGGAATCTTATCATACCAATGGTTTAGAGTTACAATTCTCCATTACAAAAAGCATGCTTAATCTCAAATAGACCAAACCATCTAGTCTAGAGTTTTCCCTTGTGATTGTTGTATTTTGAATAAAAAAGAAGGGCCCAATCTCCTACATTGAATTGACTAGTCTTAATGTACCTATCATGCCAACTAATCTATTGGTGTTGTATAAGTTCTATGGTTTATAATGTCTATTATATGTATTCATCTAAGGCATTTAGTTACATAATCCTTTCTTTCTATGTTTCAAATATATCCATCCCAAGTGTTAGTGTTGTTTCTAAGGTTTTATGCTTAAATTTTATTGGTAATAAAAGTTTCTTCCCATAGACCAACTTATATGGGTTGAAGCCTGTAGTAGTCTTCCATGTGACTCTATAAGCCCAAATAGTTTTAGGCAGTCTATTCTCTAAATCATTATGGGACATACTAACAGTCTTGGTCAAAATGTTTTCTAACTTCTTATTAGTGAATTCTACCTATCCATTAGATTGTGGATGATATGGAGTTGATTTATTATGCCTAATCTCAAATTATTTGACAAAAATAGTAATTAAACTAACAAGGAATTGAGTTCCTTGATTAGTACTATTTATCATGGCACACCATATCTTGTGAATATTTTTCATAGAGGAAAGCTACCACCTTCTCAACCCTAGCATGTGTAAGAGCCTTAACCTCTACCCATTTAATGACATAGTTAGTACATATAAGGATGTAATCTTTATTGTTGGATTTTGGATCAAAAGGTCCTACAAAGTCTAGGCCCCATTTTTAAAATGGTTTAAGCACAATTTGAGGCTAAAAAGTAATCTCATCTAAGCATGTAGGTCTCCCCATACACTAAAATTTTTCACAATGAGCAGTATACCTTATGGCAATTTTTTGGAGTGAGGGCAAATAATATCTTGTATTCAAGATTTTTTTTGTTATATGATTGGCTAAAAAGTTCCCTCTATAGGGTTCATCATGGTAGGCTTTTAGGACATCTATAACTTCATATTCTCTAAGACATCTTTTTATGGTGGAGTCAGGCCTAGTATAGAAAAGAAATCTAGACATCCATGAATACCTACCACTTTTCTCAATCAAATATCTTCTTTGTTTAGGAAGTGTTATGGGAGTAACCCTATGGCAAGGTAGTTAGAAATATCATCATACTAAGGTGTAGTAAGGGTGAGGGAGAATAGGTGATCATCTAAAAATGAGTCATCCATTATGGTATCTTCTTCAGGGGATTGTAGGTGTGATAAGAAATTAGCCATAATGTTATCCCTACCAAGCTTATCTACAATGGTGGGATCAAATTTTTCTAATAAGAGTAGCCATCTTATCACTCTAGTTGGAATAACTAGTTTGTTCATAATGTACCAAATGGCTACTTGGTCTATATGAACAAAGACTTGATACTCTATGATGTAGTGACATAACTTGTTGATAGCATAGACTACTGCTAAAAACTCTTTTTCAGTAACTATGTAATTTTATTCTACTACATGTAGGTTCTTGCTTACAAAGTAGATAGCATAATTAAGTGCTCCTTATGTTTATCCTAGCATAACTCTTAGGTTATTATTTGAAGAAACTATGTGAATATGGAAGGAAAACTTCTAGTTATGACCATGTAAATTAGGGGTGGTGGTCAATAATTCCTTTAATTTCTTAAAGGTTGTATCATAGGTAGGTGTCTAGAGGAATTCAATATCTTTAATCAAGAGAGTGAGAAATGGTGCTACTAATTTTATAAAATTGTTGATAAATATCCTATAGTAACCAACATGTCCTAAAAAACTCTTGACATCTTTCTATTTTTGAGGAATAACATGATTTTTTATGATGCTTATTTTTTTAGGGTCAACATTAATTCCTTCAATAGATACATGGTGGCCTAAGACAATACCTTATATCATAATCATGTAGCATTTCTTATGAGTTAAAGACAAATGGTATTATTTATAACATTGTAACACTTTCTCCAAGTTGTTCGAGCACTCATCAAATGTTTCTCCATAGATAGTGAAGTCATCCATATAAATTTCTACACATTCATTTGCCATATCTGCAATGATACTCAAGAAAACTCTTTGGAATGTTGTAGGAGCATTACATATCCCAAAAGGTAATACAACATAAGCATAAGTAAACCAAATATAGGTGAAGGTGGTCTTCTCTTGGTCCTCAAGAGTAATGCTAATCTAGTTGTAACCACTAAAACCATCTAGAAAGGCAAAATATTTCTTCCCTACTAGTGTGCCCAACACCTAATCAAAGAAGGATAGAAGAAAATGATCCTAACTGGTTATTGTATTAATTTCCTTATAATTTATGAATACACATGATTCTCCATTTTTATTTTGTACAATTATCAAAGGTGAAACCCATTAAACTATCTAAGATGGATATATAAATCTAGCAGTCAGTAGTTTCTACAATTCCACTTCAATTATTTCTCTAAGAGCTGGATTCATCCTTCATTTTGTCTATCTAATTAGTTAGAACTCTTATTTGATATATATATGATATGTTCATGTTTATGGGCTGATTTCATGCGTGTCCTCATAATCCCATGAAAAAAACATGTTGGTTTGCTTGCAGCATACTGACTAGGCACTTTTCCTCATTTGACTCCAACTTGCTATTAATAAGCAATGTTTTTCCTGGAGAGATTTAAATTTGTCATGATAGTGATTTCATCACTTATATATTAATAATAGAACTATTTTGGATATAGTTATGAGGTTAGCAATTGGTAGAATACTTCCTGTACAGATACATCAAAATTATCTTTTTTTTTAGAAGCTAGAAAATGGGGTACTTAACACATTGTGGGTGGTTGAGATTTGTAGAATAAGTTTTGTAATTATTCTAGAGAATGTTGGAGATAATTGCATCATGTTACTGATTATCCAAGGTGTATTCATGGTCTAGGGTGAATACAAGAATCTAGAGAGTTTGTTTTGCCTCATCTTCTTTATCCCATAACATATGTTTTGGTGCTAAGGTTGGTTGTGTTGGGGGATAGAGGACAAAATTCTTAATGTGGTTGCCATTAGAGATTAACATGTCACCTAATCTACATTTGATGAATGCATCAGTTGTGGCAAGTTAAATAAATCCTAAGATAAGAAGATATCCCCCCAAATTAGACTTAGGTTATAACATAATGAAATATATAGGATACTCACAAGAATCTATAGTAATGACAAGATCTTCAATAATTCCTTCTTGTCTGACTATAGATCTATCAACCATTTTTAGAATTGTAGATGTGGGATGAATATTACTCAACTATAGTTTGTGAATGGTATTATTTATCATTACATTTATTGTAGCCCCCCAAGTCCTATCAATGTATTGGAAAGATGTTGATCATAAATTTAGACTATTATCATTGGATATCTTAGATTTGAATATTTATTTAGTGGGGTATTTTCCCCACATAAGGTCTACAAACTAGCCAATCATATGCAATATATTGAGATCCTTATTCCTTCTTTTTAGGCCTATGTAAACATAAGTCTATAATAACTTTAGAATATATGGGCACATCCTTGATGGCCTAAAAGAGGGGAATTTTAACATAGAGATTTTTGAGCTATCCTATGAAATCAAATTTAGGCTCAATTGCATGGTGTTGAAAGGTAAGATGTTATAGAAATGGTGGGGTTGTTGTAACAAAAAAATTATTTGTGGGTTCAAAGAGTTCTTATGGTGATAAAGGTAGGTTAGCATGATCTTCTAGAGTTTTTTGATTTGACTCCATTATTATGGGTAGGGATAGAGGTGGTAGAACTTTCCTTGAATATAGGTGAACTTCACTAATGTTCACCACATATGCTAGGTATTATATAGGTTCAGTACTAAAGGTTGGTTGAACTAGATTATTTTAAAGGTTATGCATGAGTTGGGTAGGAGTTGATTAGGCTTGGGTGAAACTTTAGTATTGGACATAAGAGGTAGGTGGTTGTTATTATTGCTATAGAGAGAATCATCCTTGATGGTTTACCTATGGCTAATTGAGTCTCTAGGGCTACTATCACTAGTTTATGAAGGGTGGGATTTGGAGTATTTTCCAATCTTGTGTCCAAGGTGGGGATGCATTTTATGGAGGTTTCTAAAAGTGGTGGTGGGGTAGCTTATTTGAGCTGGCTACTAGCTACAATTAGGAGGTGGGGATGAATTTTTAGAGGTTCTAAAGAGGTATTGGGGTAGCTTATCTAAGGTGGATGCTAGTTGGAATTAGGAGGTGGGGACATTCTTACATAGACTAGTCCAATTGGGAATAGTATTTGAAAATTGTGAGTTAAAGGAGGCAGAATTTACAAAAGGTGGATGTTTTCCCATACTTTGATAAGATAATTATTGAACCTATGGCTTTCTTTGTGAAACATAGAAAACATAGTATCTATCTCCTCCTAAAACATGAAACTCTATTTTTTTTTGGTTCTTTATCTATGATGTTAGCTAGTTTAGCCCAAACCTTGTGACACCTATAATCTTCCCTTATCCTCTTACAATATAGATAATAGATAGTCAAATCTTGATCCAAGGTTACTTGATTTTGCCTAGAGTGTAGGCTATATATTTGGGTGGCTAAATTACTAAAGATATATTTTTTCATGTCTTGTAATAGGGTTAGTAACTTTAAATTTTTATAGGCCACTTATAGCTATTAGTGGAAGCTTATTTCCCCTAACTTTATTTATGACAGACTTGGAATAGTTTCTTGCTCAATTCCTTAATGTTTATAAATGATAAATGGGAGACATATCCTCCACCCATTAATTCCAAGGATTCTAGATAGTATTCTCAGATTCCTTTTTAGGAAGATGAGTTTTAGAGGTTCTCCTAGTTCACTTTGTTTGAATTTCTATACACTAAACATGAACTGTTCAACATAGTCTTCTAAAAATTTGTCCCCTTCTTGAGTCATCCTAAAGATGTAATTTCTTCTATAATTTATTCCTCATCTATATTCCTAATACTTAACTAAAATTTTATTTTTCATATCCTCCCAAGTGAGGACTGAATTACTACCTAGTCCCATAAACCAACAAAGTGTTGAGTCCTTGAGGGTGGATGGAAAAAGTTTCAATTTTTATGTATCATACCTATAGTAATAGATTCTATAAAGGATATAAAATTTTAAAAAAAATGTTTTTAAGTCTTTTGAGAATGTACCTCTAAAATTAGGCAAGGCTGAAGGTGGGATATGTTTCATTTGTATTACACCTGTTGCATTTAGAATAGAAAATTCAAAATTAACTATGTTTTGAGTCATGTTGTTATCCATAAAATATCCTTCTCCATTCATGAAGGATTTTATTGTGATATGGATACCAAAAGTACTCAAGATCACATCTTAAAATTCTATATCAATTCCTTCATCAGTACAATAGTAAATGTTTATCTGCTACTCTGTAGCCTTTTTTCCTAATGAGAAATCTAAAGATTCTCTTGAGATTTTTTGGATTTATTTAATAAATTATTGATGTAATACTATTATGATGCTACTTTTTGAAGTGTTTACATCATGAATTTTTTATTCTTCATTTCTCCTTACTAAATTAGCTAATGTTTCCTCTACTTTTACTTCCTTTTTCAAAGCCAATAGTACTTATTTTGCATGTTGATTCCTTCAATTTGTATTGTTTCTTTCTTCAAGAGCCTTCTGGCTTATGGAATAATTTTCAATAAGATTCTTGGTTGTTATAGGTACTTGTGGTTTTTTCCCATGAGAAACTTATGGCTTGTTTGGAAATAATCTCCTTTGAGAATATCTTTATCTCTACATAAACATTTTGATACACCTTTTAGCGGTCTTGTCCCTTTCTACATAGTATTAGTGTATTTTTTTTTAATGTTCTAGGTGGTTGTTTCAGAGTAAGCAAACAGTACAAAAGGAGTGCAGAAATCAAAATAAATAGAATTGAAATTTTACTTCTAGAAAATAGTAAAGTTATCTATTGAAAGTGGGAAAATTAATCTAGGAGGCAAAAATTGAAAGTAGGAAAGTTATCCTAGAAAACATAAAATTGAAGTAGAAAAATTATCCTAAAAAATAGGAAATGAAAGTAGGAAAATTATCCTATAAAATAGGAAATGAAAGTGGGAAAATTAAAGGCACACTTTGTAGAAAATAAATCACTCTTGTAGGAAATAAATACTAAAAACATGAACTAAGTAAATTACAAGATTTCAAAGAGGCATTCAAGGATATGCACCATTTACTTCCAAAAACTTAGACATCTGGATAAGACACCATAGTATCTTCACTTAACTTGCTTGGCTGGGTAGAATAGTGCATTAACCAATTTTTAAAAAATAATGATTGATTTTAGAAAGTAATAATTGACACCTTCCCTAGCAACGGTGCTAAAATATTGTGCAGACTAATTACCCAGTGAATAATAGATTCTTAAGTCTAATTAACATTATTTATCAACCTAGGGTGTATATGCTTTTTAAGGATGTTAGCACTATATATGCATTAATTATTCATAAATCAACTTGTTTTACTAGTTGTAGTACACTGAACTTATATTAAATTAACTAGATAGTTATACTATGAAACTATTATGATAGAAACATAAAAATAATTCACACTTATAAATTACACATACATCACATTTTATATAATCAGATTAATAATGAAATCTACTTACACACTTTTAACTAAGGAGGCTTAGGATATTCACTAAAACTCCTTCTGAGGAGGCCCTTCCTTATTCAGATCTAAGTTCCAATCCTTCTCTGAGAGATTTACAAAAGTTTCTTATAGAATCAACTTTCTCATTACTAAAATTTGTAGCAATTAAAGATTGCTACATAAGATTACAATGAAATGAATTTTATAGTTCTATTAACTATCCAATCTCAATTTTAACTTCAATAACTCTAATCTAATCTAGGTTCTGCCATTAAATACAAAAGGTAATGTATTAGCCAAAAATACTTTAGAACCTACCCCAATTAAAGATTGCTACATAAGATTACAATGCAATGAATTTTATAGTTCTATTAACTATCCAATCTCAATTTCAACTTCAATAACTCTAATCTAATCTAGGTTCTGCCATTAAATGCAAAAGGTAATGTATTAGCCAAAAATACTTTAGAAACTACCCCAATTAAAGATTGCTACATAAGATTACAATGCAATGAATTTTATAGTTCTATTAACTATCCAATCTCAATTTCAACTTCACTAAATCTAATCTAATCTAGGTTCTACCATTAAATACAAATACTTTAGAAACTACCCCTGTCAACCTTTAAGTGGTTAGTAACCAAAGTCACTTGTTTTAAACTTGACTAGGTTAAGGCCAAGGTATATATTTTGCTATTTTATTTCCTTTTATCTCTTTCCCATTGTCCTTGTCTTTCCCATCTTTGGCAACACATTTAAATTTACTTGTATGTAAGGAGTTCATATAATAGCTATGATTCTTTTCATTTATCTATTTGGTTCTCAAGATAGTTGGATGTTTCCTTAAGATTTGATCACAATAATAGCTATATTTTGTATAGTGGATATAAATAACCTATAGGTAAAACCTACAATTGTTATGAGGACTCTGTAATGGCTATGAGAAACCTATAAGTAAAGCCTATAGTTTATATGGGCACTCTACAGTGGATTTAAGCAACCTATATTTGAAGCTTATAGTTTCTACAACCAACTTAAAGTGTCTATGGGTAGCCTGTAGGTAGAATCTACAATTACTGTAGGTAACCTATAATAGCTACGATCAGTCTGTAAGTGTTATGCCCAAATGATATCTTGTAGTCTTGCATTATCTTTCAAATTATTGTTAAATAAAGGTACATAAGTATAATCTAATCAAGGAAAACACATCAATAATTCATACACACACACACACACACACACACACACACACAGAGAGAGAGAGAAGAGAGAGAGAGAGAGAGAGAGAGAGAGAGAGAGAGAGAGAGAGAGAGAGAGAGAGAGAGAGAGAGAGAGAGAGAGGAGGGGGGGGAGAGAGAGAGAGAGAGAGAGAGAGAGAGAGAGAGAGAGAAGAGAGAGAAGAGAGAGAGAGAGAGAGAGAGAGAGAGAGAGAGAGAGAGAGAGAGAGAGAGAGAGAGAGAGAGAGAGAGAGAGAGAGATAAAATCATAAATTTATTCATTCATTTGTATGAGTCATGGATGGTTATGGGGATTTACATAGAAACAAATATATACTAGGTATGGATGAGGCTACAAAATAGAGCAATTGGTGGCCTCATCACACCATACTTAGAATCAACATTATGTGTTATCATGTTCTATCTTGAAGCACCATCTTGTGTTGCACTTACATGACATGTGATGACCTTCGGCTAAGTCATATGTATACACATAATATTTTAAAACTTGTATTAATTAGTGACACTTTATTTTTGGTAAGAACCTTTAAAGTCTTAATCTCTTTGAGTGCATGCCTTAAGGGGTGCATTGGGAAAGGGGTGGGTAGACCATTGGTGCTTCTCAAGATTGTTGTTCCTTTTTACACTTGCCATCTACACACTTGTCTCTTAAAACTTAAATCCTAAGATTATTTCTCTCTTTCCTATCCATTTTAGTCATGCTTTATTCCTTCATTTCTTTCCTTGTTACCCTTTTGGCTTATTCATCAAACTAAGTCAACCTGATCGACCTAGTATGTTTTGTGGACACTTTATCTCTTTTGGTTTCTTAACCTCCTATCCTACTTAGCATAGAACTAGTGAGTTAGCTTGAAAATGTGCTAGGTTGACCTGGTTGACCTTGTATAGCCAACATGTCTAAAATTTTTTAGGTAAGATTCACCTATATATAAGATCATTTACCACCATTTCAAAATAGAGAGTTGAATTAAGTGAAGAAGTGCAAATGAACATTTGTTTATTGACCAATCTACTTGAGGAATAAATCTTTAGGGTTCAATAATTTCTTTGGATCTTTGATCTTGTTGTAGATGCTAAATTTATACACCTTGTAATAATTTTATGTATTGTTATGTCATAATGCCCCCCATGTGTAATTATTTTTATAATTAAATTTTACCATTTTTTTTTCCCTTACCACCTAGGTTAATAAGATAATTACTATGGTTAAATAGTAATTATCCTTTTTATTTTACCCTTAAAACCATAAAATCTAAAAAATCAAATAAAAGATAATTTTTTTCTCCCTCCTAAAAAACATATACCATGGTTAAAACAAACTAAATAACCTCAGAGGTAATTTTAACCCTCTTTTACCTCATTCCAACTTGTTAGAACAAAATTTAATTTGACTCCACCTATTCTAGGTAAATGAACATTGATCCTTCATAATTAACATTGATTTGTTAGGATTGATGTCAATCCATAAATACACAATAGACCTCCATTGCTCAGAAAGATGGTGACAGTGCTTTTGACTTCAAAACTTTGCCAAAATCTCACTACAGTTTACATACGAAAATTGTGAAAGCTTTGTTATCTTGTAGAGTCTCAACATAAGGAATCATCAAGGGGATTTTGTGAAGATTCTTCCCTCATCCCATTAAGGTTATTTTCAATCAAAAAGGTTAGTGTTGCAATTTATTTTTGTTCAAATTCTCATTTCTATCATCTTTTATGTGTTATTATCATTATTTTACATTTGGTTTTATCAATTTTATCAATTTTTTAGATCATTGTTATAGTGTAATCAATATTATGTTTTCTCATATAGAATTGATATCAATTCATTTGAATCAACATTGATCATGTTAGGTCAGCATCAATCTCTATCAATTTAATTTAAGTAGTCTTAAACATATCTATCAAATTTGTTTTCTATCTACAAACCTATATTTATTTTTATTTTCATCATTTTACCAAAAATACAAAGTGTCATTATAGTCCACTTTTACTATTTAATAGTGTTTCAAAAAATTGATGTTGATTCATCTGAATCGACATTGATATTATAATATTAGCATTGACCCCTGTTAAATCTTTAAAATATTATATAAATCTACAATCTATTTTCTAAAAATTATATCTATTCATGTAGATGACCTTGCCAAGTTTATTGCATGATTCAGTTAACATGTTTGATCTTCTCATAGTCCCTCAACCTCTCTTTGTAGATTAGAGTGATATTGCTTTTGAGCTAGGACTTTGTCTTGTAATTTTCATACATGAATTCACTTATAGTGATGAGCTATTGGCTATAATTCAAGAAGAAATAAACATTACTAATGAATTTTGGGATGCATATTTTGATCATATAAATATTTTTATTAATTAATCATCTTTGGCATTGTCTACTTCTATCCATATCTATTTTTGTAATTTCATTTTTAAGAATAAACTTGAATGTTTGAATGTGGGCTGACATCTATTTAAGAAAGTGTGTGTTCTTCTTGGGACCAATTTATACCAGGTAACCCACCCATCTATCTATTAATCAGTTTTTAAGTGTGGTGAGTTGTAGGTCGTTCCCCCTACTCAAAGAGGAGTTCTCATAATAAATCTTGATCAACAGTGTGCAACCAACCATCCATATCTCTAGGTAATCTTAAGCCCTACTTATACTTTATTTTTAGTGTCTAATTAGATCACATAGAAAAAGCATAAAAACTACTCAAACATTCTAGCATGCCCGATGGGACCCCATAAGGTCTCATTTTCTTTATTATAAATTCATTCTTGAATTTTAAAATATCTTCTCCCTTTTTTAATTTGTTGCATTCATTCAAAGAAATCTAGACTTTGTACTTTATTTCCTCTTAAAGTTAAAATAAATTTCATCCATTTCCTTGCTTAGGTTCTTTCACATAGAATAATCTAGGCAGTAATCTATCATAGTCATCACTTTATCCACACACACTAGATCAATGTTATAATTAACACATCTAAACACTTGGCATAAGAAAATTTATGGGGATTTAATCAACTCGTGACAACCTTTTTCTAGTGATCTTACTTGGATTTCATCACCAAGAGGATGACCAACTTAGTTCTCTGGTTGAGTATAATCTCTTGACCATTAATACACCATTGGCCAAGCACCCACACTAGCTATGTGATTTTGAAGTGAGGGGAGAAAGATCAAAGTACCAAGACATGTATCAATACTAGTGAATTTTTTTTTGAGTTCCAAAACAAACTGCCTAAAACCATCCTTAGATTACCATTTCTTAGGACCTTTGTTATCCATTTCTTTTTTTCCTTTTCTTTCACATCTTAAAAGTTAAAAAAGTGATAAAAACTTCTTTGGAATGACTTTTAGTGTGTGTATCTTTCATTCATACTTAAAATGTGATAATTCAAAAATAAATTTTTGTTTTATTTGTGTGTTTTATCTCTGCTTTTATTTTTTATTTCATGGTGTTGACTCGACAACAATAAAAAAAGCAAGAATCCAAGGAGGGTGTTACATCTTCTCCTATAGAGCATACACCTAGTTCTACTTCTTCCCCTGAATCCTTTGAGAATATAGTGTTTCCATAATATTATCCTCAAGGATATCCTTCCTTTGTGAAAATACTAGAAAATAACCATGTTGCTCTTAATCATTATTTTAATAGCTGAGAAATACATATTTTTCCTTCCTCCCAAGCCCAAAACTCTCCACATAGGTTTGGGATGCCTTTTAAGGGAACTAAGAGAATTGGAGAATTTCCCATAGCCATGGTAACCTTTTCCACTAGATGTTCTCCACCTAGTTCTAATGCTCAACTTTTACAACTTTTAGAGAATAAACCATTTATGGTATCTACGAGTTCTTCAACCATTACTCAGGTCCAAAATATTACTCCTCCTATATCCACCATACCTTCACAAACATTAGTAGGGTCAATTATTATAAATATCCCTCCCAATAAAATAACTTTAGCACATAGCTCACAGTAAATCCCATACATTCAACCTTCCCAAAGTTATGTCTCCTCAGCTGCCTAGTATGTAACCTCATCACAACCAGCCATAGCCACTCAATTATAGTCCTTCCCATAATAGAATGTTTCATTACAAATACCTCAATACATGGTAGCATCTCAACCTATTATTTCTACCATATCAAGATATTTTACCTCATAGTCTATGTCCACTGCTTTACCAAATTATCAACCTCCTTAGTAGAATGTCTTAGGAGGTGTGCTTCAGAGTAATACTCAAATAGACTTCATGAACATCCTTATTAATACGATGGCTAGTTTGGAAGCTTCCTCCTCTAGACATAACAATATGCTCACATATGAACAAATTTGTAATGATCCAATCCATCCCTCTATCCCTATTCGACCATACCCCTCATAGTAGGAACTTCCTAAATTCACTAAATTTTAGAATAAATAAGATCCCCAACATCTTAGAGCCTTTTGACATGCATGTTATCTTAGAGCACATGACTATTCCCTCCTAGGAATTTTCCCATATCATTAGTAGGATCTACATTGAATTGGTACAATTCCATTCCCTAGCATTCCCTCTTTTCCTTTAGATATTTGACCTAAATTTTTCTATAACACTTCTCAATTAATATTGCAAAAAAAGTGACTATCACTAATTTTTACACTATTAGATAGTTTGAGGATGAATCCCTATGAGACTTTGTAGCTTGATGGCATAAATTAATCAACCAAGTAACTTTTCCCTTGCCATAAATACAATTAATTGAATTATTTTCATGTTCTTATGCAAAACATACATCATCCATGTTACAAATTTAAAATTTTAAGACATTTGATGAAGCCTTTACCATGGAACATAAGTTTAAACTCCATGGCATTTAAGAGGGAAAATTTAAGTTGCATAATAATAAATTTAAGTCTAGCCCATCCAAAAGCTATAGAAATAACCCTAAACCAAAAGGGGTGGTAAATGTAGTTACTGTAAAAAATTCTTCTCCTATGACATCCAACCAATCTGGACATTCCACCTCTCAAATGAAGCAACCTAAGAGTCTTACATATTTTCCCTCTAATAATTTACCCCCTAATAAATATACCCCTATAAGAGAACCTTTTGCTTCAATATTAGATAAAATCCTACAAAAAAATGTCATTAAACTCACTCCGATTAGACCAGTCAATGATATGCATCCTAAAGCCAATTGGTACAAATAAAATGATTTTTGTAGTTTCCATAGGGTAATAAGACATTACATAGAGTAGTGCCAATCCTTCAAATAATTGGTGCGTAACCTTATTGATAAGGGGTACATTTGGCTAGACAATTATAATTCTCCTCCTAATCAATCTTTAGATATTTTTAAGTAACCATTTCCTAACCATACATCCACATCAAACACCATCCAAGCTAACCCTAGGGAGACACTAAATCAAATTCAAACCCTAATTAATATAATCCATGACTAGTTATTTCCTAAAGAAGTCCTTGAAAAACCTTTGGTCTTGGATCTCCTTACAGGAGATGCTTTTGATTTGAGTTAACCTGAGGTCATTAAAACTAGTCCTATAATTCCCATAGAACTCCCTGATCTTATTACATGGGATCATTTGCAAGAACCATCCCATTCACCCTCTCACAATGAATATTTTAAAAAGGAAAATGAAATTACTCCTTAGGATTTTATAGATAAACATCTTGACATTTGTGAAGCTGTACATGTTACCCCTTTAATCCCTAGCAAGCCTTGTCATAGAAAACATATATTGAGAGCTAATCCTTTCACCCAAAACCTTGAGCCTTTGAAACTATCTTCTATCATAATACCTCCTTACCCTAAAGATAACAAAGGAAAGAGTCAAGTCTCTCACATCAATAGTTGGGATAATTGTCTTGGCATTCCATCAAAGAAAGCCATAGCTCATCCTCAAGTTAAAGTGGATCTTTTTCAAACATCAAAATATATAAATCATAGTTTTAATAACCACTTTGTTGTTAACACCCAAAAAAAAAGGGCCTATCCCTTTTATACCATCTCCATCATCCATTTTAGGACCTCATCCATCTTCTACCTTGGTCATAAGTTCTTCTATCCAAACACTTGGAAGGACATAAAATCATTTTTCATTTAGTATGACTCCATATCTCTCTTTCCCCATTAAGGAACCATTATAGAAGCCTAAAATAAAAGAGTTTAAATATATCCCTCTTGTAAAGGGTAAACAACAAAACCAAAAAAATAATACCTTATCATGAGAACCTATTATCAAAACCCCTATAAAACCACAGCATGACCTTTTGAAAGGATTTTATGCTATTATTTTGAAACAATTGTTGGACACCTCCCTCATTATGCTACCACCTATATGGACCATTAACCTTCACCCTAAAAGGCCTGCATGGTATAAAACCTAGGAAATATGTGTGTATCATAGAGTACCTGGGCATGATATAGAAAATTGCAAATACCTTAAGACTATAATCCAATATTTAGTCCAAGATGATGACCTCTTAATTGATTATCTCAATGATCAAACTACTAATCCAAATTTATTTATTCCATCTATTCCATTTTTTCATGATCTTGCTAGTCTATTAAGTGATAAAGAGTCGGTAGACTCTTCAAATCCACCTCTTTTACACATTAATGTCATTCATGTAACTATCCACTCTCAAAACCAAAATTTTAATAAATCTAAGGTTTCAATTACAAGAGCCTCTATGTCTAGTAGGCCTAAACCACCTAGACAAAAGCCTAAAGTTTCTATTATAAGAACTACCTCTGTTGAAGCTAAGGAGTTAGTAAAAATCTCCATATTAAAATAGCTCCACCAAGAACTTGTTAAAATGTCATTATATGATATTATCAAAAAATCTCCACAACATCTACATGTAATGATAGAGGATATCTAAGCTATTAAATTATGATCAGATGAACCACAAACTTCGTCAGCTTTTATAGGTGCCCTCTGAATGGTCTCAACTCTTAGTTTTACTATTTTTGAGATTGTTCGTTTATCACCTAAGGATCAAGATCATGTCATTTTTATTATAGCATAGATAAATCAAACTCAAATTAAAAGAGTTATGATTGATAATGGGGAAATCATTAATATTATCTCCTTGCATGCTTTCTAGCAATTACAATTACTAGAAACCATTGTCTCCTAGCCTATAATATTTATTTGTGCATTTACTCACATGGTACCACCCACGATAGGAACAACCATCCTCCCCATTTATGTGGGTCCTCATACCATTCATGAAATATTTTATGTTATAGAAGTAACATTTTAATACAACATTCTATTAAGGCATCCATAGATTCATGTGATGTGATGCGTACCTTCCATAATTTATCGATGTCTTACGTATGAAAATGAAGTTTAGGTACACATCATCCCTATTTATTTTCACTCCTTTAAATCATGCAAATTTACCTTTAGGCTAAATGATGTCATAAAACCCTCACCTGAGATAATTCCATCTCCATCTTCTAATCAAGCCTCAATTAACATGACCATCTCTGCTTCAAAATTACCTCCTCTAGAGTCCATTGACTCTATGATGTAGCAAATTTTGATGATATAATATCAATTATTAACTCTTAATACTTTACGCACTCCTAGAGAATATGTTTATCCTAATAAGAAACCTAGGTATTCACCTAATTTAGGTGAGGCCATTCCCTTTAGACCATCTTTCTTGCATACTCACTTAATAAATGGTGGGATAAATCAAGATACCTTAGAATGTGATGATAATGTTTATGCAAAACCATTTACATATGATTTTTCTTTTCTTATCAATCCTTAGTTTGTTTAAAACTATCTTCATTGCTACACCTGGAAGGGCTTCAACATGCGTAAATATGAGCATGGTCCTCATGATGTCACATTAGGATATTATAGAAAGCCAAATGAAAAGCATGGCTTAGTTTTTAAGAAGGATTCTAGGTCTACCCCCAAATTCGATCTTCTACCATCTTTGAAAGAAGAAGAACCAACTTCCCCATCTGATACCTCTTCCTCAACTAGTGATACCATATCCATTCCTTCTAACTTTTTTTAGTCAATTATATCTTCTTAGAACCCCTTGTCTTTTATTGTGATAATGAGTTCCAAACCATCCCCTTATTATATCCTCATTTAATAAGATATAATGCATCGATTATCCCTATTTTTCAATGTCAGGATGATGAGTCAATCTTGACCCATCTATGTGTTGAGAACTCTTATTTACATAATTCTCTTCCATCTAAAACATCTAGATTATTAAATGAGGCTATTGTTGATATTAATATTAGGTCCCAAGAAGTCCCAAGGATTATTAAAATTAACAAAGCCTTAAATATATAATAAAGTCAAGATTTTACTACCTTTTTATTAGATTGTAGTAAAGCCTTTTCCTAGTCTTATAGTGATATGCCTAGCATTAATCCCTCAATCATTAACCATAACATTACAACCTTTCTTGATGCTAAGATGATAAATTAGAATCTTCACAAAATGAATCCTCACACTACACTCATTATAAAAAAGGAATTACAACACCTTTTATTTGTTAACATCATTCAATCCATTGATTATCCTTAGTGGATGTCCAACATTTTTCCAGTCACCAAACCCATAGGGGGACTTTACATTTGTACTAACTTTCATGACTTAAATCTTGCTTGTATGAAAGATGATTTACCCTTTCCTAATATATACCAATTGGTGGACTTAATAGCTAGATATCAAATGTTATCTCTTATGGATGGTTTGTCTAGTTATAATCAATTTCTTATTACACCATAAGACCAACATAAAACTACATTTATTACTCCTTGCAGAACCTACTACTATCATGTTATTCCCTTTGGCCTTAATAACATAAGAACCACTTATCAATGGGCCATGAATTATATATTCCATGACATAATCCATAAAATTTTCAAAGATTATGTAGATGATCTCCTTTGAAAATCAAAATTCTATAAAGATCACCTATATGTCCTGAAAGTCATCTTTAATTGTTTACTTCATTATCATGTATGTCTAAATCCTAAAAAGTGAATTTTTGGTGTTTTGATGGGTAAAATTTTAGTTTTTATTATTTCCATTCATGTAATAGAGGTGGATCCCACTAAAATCAAGGTGTTTTTAGAGATGCCTCCTCTTTCTAACCTTAAGCAAATTCATAGTTTACAAGGTAAGCTATAGTTTATTAATCATTTTATTTTTTAGATTTTTGACTATTGTCAACCATTCCACCATTTGTTAAAGAAGGGTAGTCACTTTGTATGTAATTCTAATTGTTAAGAAGCCTTTAATGCACTTAAAGACTATCTTTTATCACCTCTTGTCCTTACTTCCCATAAAGAAGGGCAACCTTTCTTCCTTTATATCTCGGCTATAGACCATGCTCTAGGTGATATGCTTGCTCATCGAGATGACCATCATAAAGAATAGGCTATTTATTATATAAGTCATACTCTCATAGAATATGAAACATGTTACTCACATGTTGAAAAATTATAACTAGCATTAGTTTTAGTAACCTCTAAGATTCTCCATCATCTCCTCAACCATAAGATGTATGTCATTACAACTATCGATCCTCTTAAATTCATGTATTCTAGGCCATATCAAAATTAGTGAATGGCTAGATGGATCATGTTGTTAGCAAAATTTGATCTAGAATTTATCCATCAAAATTCTATCAAAGGTCAAATCATTATTGATCAATTGGCTGAAGCACCTCCTAGTAATAATCAACCTATTAATTGTGAATTCCCTAATGATTTTGTAACATCCACTTCCTATTTGGTCCTAAAATATCAAATGACTCTATTCCTTAATGAGTCTAAGTGTGAATGTGGAAGTAGTGTAGGGATTATATTAATCACTCATCAAAGTATCCCCATGCCTTTGTATTTTAAATTAGACTTTGATTTCACCAATAACATGGATAAATACAAAGCTTTGATTATAGGACTCCAAAGTGATCTTGCATTAGGAGTTAGATCCCTTAATATCTATGGGGATTCTTAATTGGTGATCAATCAAATTACTAGTGTATATCAATGTAAGAATGATATCCTCTAAAGATATAAAACTTTGGCTGATCAACTTTTATTTTCATTTGAATGTTATGCCATCTAGGTTACTTCTAGGTCTACTAATAAGTTTAAAGATACTATGGCCTCTTTTGCTTCTTTTATCCTAGCCTCCTCTTAGGAGTCTAAGCTATTTGTTCTTGCCCATCAACTTAATCAGCATTCTTATAAGAAAATATAACTTCCATCCATCCTCAATATCAAGGAAAATCTTAAGGAGCCATGGTGTATACAAATATTTAATTATTTTTCTATGGGATTATTTCCCCCTCATATATCCAAAGGTACTAATCATGTCTTATAATATAAAGCTACCACTATATCATTCTAGAGAGATTTATTTATAAGCATGGTTTTGATAGTATTCTCCTTCATTATTTCCAAAATTGTGAAGCTACCTTAGCTATCCAGGAAGTCCATGATGGCTCATGTGGTGGATATTTTAATGGACATGCAATCACCAAGAAAATCTTACACCTAGGTTATTATTGGCCTACTCTGAATTCAGATTTTTGTGCCTATGTTAAAAAGTTGTAAAATGTCAACAACATGCAAATTTATCTCATGTCCCTAGTAAAGTTTTACAAGCCATAAGAGACTTTTGGCCATTCTCCTAGTGGGGTCTTGATCTTATCAAGCAGGTTAATCCTAAAACCTCTTAACATCATGAATTTATTATCACCACCATAGAGTACTTTACTAAGTGGGTGGAAGTTGTAACTCTTATCTCAACTAGGGTAGAAAATCTTATGTAATTTATCCATAATAACATTATTTGTCATTTTGGAATTCTATATAAAATTATAATAAATAATGGAAAATATTTTTAAAATAAAGAAAGTCTAGGCATTATGTGGCTCATTTAAAATCAAATTAAGTTTTTCCTTGCCTTACTATCCTCAAGCCAATAGTCAAGTCAAAGAATATAATAAAAACTTAGTAAAAATCTTAACCAAAGTCATTAAAGAAGCTAGAAAAGATTGGCATCTTTGTATCCATTTCTTCTTATAGGCATATGAAACTAGTATTTGAACCCCTATAGGTGATTATCCATTTTATCTAGTCTATGGTTCAGAAGTAGTACTTCCTTTGGAATCCCAAATTTCCTCCCTTTGAGTCTTTCTTTGAGACATTGTTTATGATGAGGATTTCCATCAGGAGTATTTATCCCAGCATGAATTCTTAGATGAGCATTAAGAATTATCCCTTGACCATCTTCATATATATCAAGAATGGTTAAAATGAGCATATAATCAACATGTAAGAGAGCGTGAATTTAATATTGGAGATCTTGAGCTTAAATAAAATCAACATGTCACTAATATGGAATGAATTAAAAGTGGTAAGTTTGCTCCTAATTCAGTTGGACCATACATCATAACCCACAAATATAGATCTGGGGCATATCATTTAGCCTATCTTTATGGTAAACTAGAATGTGAACCTCTTAATGCCTTGTATTTGTGTCCTTTCTATAGTTAGTAAATGTTGTCTCATCTTGAGTAGTTAGTTATATCATATCCATTTATACCTAATAATGATATGAGAATTATGTGGTTACTTGATAGTTTTTGTAATCCTTGCCTCGAATATGAATACCCTGACTCTATTTATAGTATTTTCTCTTGGATAAGTTTTGCCTATATTGGGAGAAACCCCAAATCATTATTTCCCTTATCTCTTACATACCCTTATTTTCCAAGATAACATAATAATTTCATATAATAGAATCATGGAAATTATCTTAAAAGGATATTTTTATGCCAGTATTATTATTATATAAAAAATCAAATATCAAAATCCAAATAAAAAAGGGCAAAATAAATATGTTGATCCCTCAAAGGACAGTTGTAATCAAATACTAAAAGGAAAAAATAAATAGACTGATCCCTCAAAGGATAGCTATGAAAAAATATAAAAATGTAGACCACTCCCTCGAAGGATGGATACTAAGCAAAAAACTTCCTGCATTGATTAATTTTCAAAATGATGTCATTTTTAAAAGCCCTAAAAGCAAGCCAAGCATAAAAAAGTCATTATTGTCAAAAGAAAAATCCAAAGAAATCTTCTCATCTCAATCATATTTCTAATACTAGACTTCCCATGTTAATCAGTCTACTTACTGGCATGAATTGATTCTCAGAAGAGAAATCTTGATTCTTGAAATATGAGTGCCATTGTTATTCATCCCTTATCCCATAAAAATCATCTAATCCCAATAATCTTATCTTTGATTACTTTAGGTTGTTTTAATATTTATATTCCTTTAGTTAAGGATGCATATGTAATGTAGATGAGAGGTCCTCTTTTCAGTTGTGGTCTAAGCTAATGTGGGATGGATTTATACTTTATGTTCATTAATAATCCATCAATCCTAATCTATTTAATAGAAGCATGTAATCCATAAACATCATAATGTCAAATAATCCATAATCCATAAGAACCTACATTTTTAATCCCATAACATCACATAATAAGCATAAACCATAATTTCCATCCCATAACATAACATATTCCATAAACAAATCCATAATTTACATCATGATAAAAATTAAAACCATCCATAATACACCATAATCCATCCATATAAATAGCCAATGAATCTCTAAACACATAACATAATCCATAGAACATAAATATAAGTCTATATATTTATACATCTCAAATGTCTCTATAAATGTAATAAAAGGGCTCATGGCTTGTATGATGTGCATATCTACTGGGTAAACTCTATCTTATTGAGATGAATGCTATCATCTCCCCCATCATCTCTTCCTCTCCCTTATGCATTCTCCCTATACTAATTGTGGCACCTAGTGTCCTTTGTGAGCTACTATGGGTAGCCACATGAGATATAAAGTGAGGAACCTCTAATAGTCAATCTTGTAAAATATTTTCATAGTATCATAGCTTGGCAAGTGCATCCTTATACCTCTATAGTGGTATTTTATCTATAGGAATGGAGCTTAGACCTATAGTATCTCAAGTTGGCCTCTCATCCATAGAAGCTCTCATCTACTCTAACTCAGCCCTATAGTTATCCCTCTTTTGAATGGCCTAGTCTCACTACCATCTAACCCTATCAAGCTCATCTCATAAAATTTGAATCTCAACCTATAGTATACCATACTCATCTTATCCTAGGGTATCTTGTATTGGTGCCTCATCTATAATCTCATATGATACTAGTGTCTCCTATACCACCTCTTATCAAGGCCTCACTACTCCATGTTGCCACCTCACCATATCTCGCATAAACCAAGTGTCATAGTCATTTATATATCCTATATCATATAAATTTCATGCTATTGGCTCCTCTAGTTATCCCATCTAGATAACTATGGTGCCAGGTGTTGGCTACTCCAACTTTATATCCTCTCACCTATATAAGTGTGGAGTTAATGGTACATCCTATAGTAAGCCACACTAGTAATGGAACCTATCAAAATAAAATAGATACATATGGTCCATCAATCATCTATATACCCATCTCTCTTAGGCCACATCCCCTAGCTCTACCTCTATGATAGGCCATGCTGGAAAATACACATATGGTCTCCAAATAATGTCTTTGATCTAAAGGCTCTCAAAAAGCTATCTATAGTATGCTAGATCATGTATTACCCTATCTGAATATGATATGACTAGGTCATCATACCATCAAAGGAATATTTCACTCTATTCCATGTCTATGAATCTGACCCATGTGGTCCCAAGAGGGTGAATCACTTGAATGTCCTCATATGCCCAGTAGTGAAGCATAAATGTAATATCAAGCCCTAGTTAGTGTCCAGTATGGAAGCTCCATAAATCTCTATAGATCTACCCTAGTAAGATGGGTGCTGGAGTAAATATTATCTTATACTCTAACATATCTAAAATGACTGAAATAAAGCTTCACAAAAACTATCTTCCACTAGAATCAGGTAATTTATAGCAAGTCATTACTACCATAAACATGGTCAGCAATAGCCTCTCTACTAGTGCCAGCTCAAATAGGGGTTAAAATGAAAACCCTCTAGTAATAAATATAATATATATGACATCCTCACTATATAACTATCCTAGTGTCATTAATCGACTGGCCTCATCCACCATGTACACTAGAGCTCCCTAGATTTATATACTCAAAATCTAGAGGATGTCCTTGATAATAATTGTCATCTCACTTATCATAAGCTAGAAGGTGTTGGTGGTATAATCCTACTACTTTAATAACACCACTATCATGTCAATGTCTTGATGGATATAGCAGTAATACCAGATCCCTCCAAAACCCACTGACTCTAAGTGTGCCTAGTCATCATTAGCCAACTCTTCCCATAGCTCCTCTAGTAATGGTGGGACTCTATCCCTCATAGTTAGTAACTCATAGGCTTGTCATAAGAAATATTTTATTAGTTGATTTCTACTCTTCCTTCCCTTATTACCCTTTCCTTGTAAATTGACATTGATCCTTTCAAATCGATGGTGATCCTTTGGGATCGATGATGATCCATTTTGGATTATGGTCGATCTATATGGATCGACATTGAATCCCTCCTACCTAAAAAATTAATTTTTTATTTCATGTCCCCTCGACATTCCTAATCTACTTTCCCCTTATCTTATTCCCCTTAATTTTCCTCCTCTAAATCCTCCCTTATGCTGAAAATTCCAAAAACATAAAAAAACATTAAAAATGTATCACCTACCTCATAGTTCACTCATCATCATCACCATCACCATCATCATCATCATCATCATCATCATCATCATCATCATCATCATAATCATCATCATCATCATCATCATCATCATCCAATCCTGCTAGCCTCCATCACCTCATTTATGTGTCTACACATCAGAAAACCATCAAATTTTTCTTATAAAACTCTTGTGTACTCGATATCTAAATGATCCTTATTATTTGTTAGGACTATTTATAGCCATTTTTGAGATCGACATCATTCCATTTGATCGATGTCGATTCTCTTTAATTGATGTTGACTATTTTTTATTGATGTCGATTCTCTTGAATCACTGTTGATTATTTATGATTGATGTTGATTCCCCCTAGCTTGATTACTATATACATTTTGGTTTGTTTTTCTTACTTTTAGTTTTGTTTTAAACCCATATTTTCTTTCTTTTGTCATATCTATTCCATTTTATCTCTCGTATTACCCTTTAGATTTGATAATTTTGGCCCCTTGTCAATTCCCTAATCTCTTTTAGCATAGCCTTGCTTTTTGGAACCTTACCCCATGTAAGATCCCAAGGGTGTTTTTTGTCTTGAGTGCATTTACCTATAGGTACGTCTACACCATATACACACTAGATGCTTTGGTTCACTATTCCTATCTCTTGTTCTCTTGATTTGCCTATTATAGGTTTCCTTGTTTTAGCTATGGCATTTTTCTTTTTGATCTAGTTTCTCGAGAATTCCTACTTGCATCAATTTTTGTTCCATTTAGTAAAAACATGAACTTCCTTTGTTGTTGTCCATCATATTTTTTTTGTGTCCTTTATCTATCTTCCATTTCATCTATACCATCTCATCCATTTTATTTTTCCATTCCATCTTGTTAAAACTTATCATTTGTCTTGTTTCACTTCCCATTACCTAGTTTGAGGGGGTATATCTCCTCACAAAAAAATAAATTGAGGCATTAAGTAGTTTATAGTTTTTGTCTCACATCATACCATTATAAACCACTCGAAAAAAAGGGGAAAATGTAGATGCTAAATTTTTACACCTTGTATTAATTTTATATATCATTATGTCATAATGCCCCCCTCATGCATAATTATTTTTATAATTACATTTTACTATCTTTTTTCCTTTACCACCTAGGTTAATAAGTTAATTACTATGGTTGAATAATAATTACCCCTTTTATTTGAAAATTAAAATAATGAAATCTAAAAAATCAAATAAAAGTTAAATTTTATCTCCCTCCTAACAAATTTATTCCATAGTTAAAACAAATAGAACAACCTTAGAAGTTGTTTTAACCCTCTTTTGCCTTGTGCCAACCCATTGGAACAACATTTCATTTGATTCCACCCACTTTGGGTAAATCAACATCAATTCTTTGTGATCGACATTGATCTATTAGGATCAATGTCAATCCATAAATACATAGAAGACCTCCATTGTTCAGGAGGATGGTGACGATGCTTTTGACTTAGAAACTTTGCCAAAATCTCACTACAATTTGTATACGAACATTGTGAAAGTTATTTTATCTTTTATAATCTCCACTTAAGGAATAATCATGGGGTTTTGTGAAGATTCTTCCCTCATCTCATCAAGTTTATTTTCAATCAAAAAGGTTAGTGTTGCAATTTATTTTGTTTAAATTCTCATGTCTATCATCTTCTATGTCTAATTTTCATTATTTGACAATCAATTTTATCTATTTTATTAGTTTTCTAGATCATTATTATAGTCTAATCAATATTTAGTTTTCCCATATAGAATTGATATTGATTCATCTGAATCGATGTTGATCATGTTGGATCAACATCGATCCTTGTCATTTTAATTTAAGGAGTCTTAAACATCTTATTTAACTCTTGAATCTCTATCAAAACTATTTTCTATCTAAAAACCTCTATTTCTAATTCTTTTCATTATATTTTCATCATTTTATCAAAAGTACAAAGTGTTATTATAGTCTAGTGTTTCATAAAATCGACGTTGATTCATCTGAATTGACATCAATCTTATAAAATTGATATCAATCATATAAGATACACATTGATCCCTATTAAATCTTTAAAATATTATATAAATATATAATTTGATTTCTTAAAATTCTATATGTTCATGTAGATGACCTTGCCTGGTTTAGTGCATGAATTAGTTAGCATATTTGATCTTCCCATAATCCCTCAACCTCTCTTTGCATATCAGAGTGATATTTATTTTGAGCTAGGACTTTTTCTCATGACTTTTGTACATGAATTCACTAATATTTTTGAGATATTGGTTGTAATTCAAGAAGACATAGACATTGCTAATGAATTTTGGGATGCATATTTTGGTCATATAAATATTTTTACTAATTAATCATCTTTGGCATTGTCTATTTCTATCCATATCTATTTTTATAATTTCATGTTTAAGAATAAACTTGTATGTTTGAACATGCGCTGACATCTATTTGAGAAAGCATGCCACTTCTCATGACTAGTTTATACTAGGTGATCCACCCATCTATCTATTAATAAATTTTTTTTAAGTGTGGTGAATTGTAAGTCATTCCTCCCTAGCCAAAGAGGATTTCACACAATCAAGATTGATCAATGGTGCATAACTAACCATCCATATCTCTAGGTAATCTTAAACCCTGCTTATACTTTCTTTTTAGTGGCTAATTAGATTACATAGAAAAAAGCATAAAAACTACTCAAACCCTTGTCTTATGGAGAAGTCTTTTAGATTCTTAGGTAGGTTTTGTAGCTTAGAGCTGATTTATCTTAGTTATCCTTATAAACTATAACAATA